>APFE031116753.1:103907-140518 GCA_000404065.3 Pinus taeda
TAGTTATTTTTTAAAATTTAAAATTTTATTATTTCAATTTTTGGATCCTCGAACTTAGCCTTTGGAAAAATCACCTAGAACCTAGGACTTAGGACTTAAGAGGGGATAAAACATTTTCTCACCTTCAAGACACTTTACATCATGACTTTTACAATTTTACATCTCAAGGGGGAAAACCCATTTGACATAGATCCTCATAGACCACCCAGTTCTGCGACACAAACATAATCTAGCAGATCAAGTAATTTGTAATAACCTAACCCAATAGTTAGAATTATTTCCATATTAATTTTACATAGACTCGAAGCACACTAGGATTCCCCTAAGGTTCTAATGACAAAATTCATTCCGGCTTTGGGGTTAGGTTGAAGGAAAACTCTGTCGATCATAGATCGGTGAGACAAAAAACCTTCCGGAACGTAGATCATCACTAGAAAATTAGGTTTGCCTAGGCAATTTACATACATGACTTAGATCTGCCAAGATTATTTGCAATTTGCACATGCAGACTGGGTTTACAACATAACATGATCAGGTTGATGATGACAGTCGAATGGCATGGAGATGTCGATCAAGCGCTATCCCTTTTGCTAAAAAGGGGTTGTACTGCTATGGGTAGTTGACACGTAGTGGTCAACAAGGAGAAAGTAGCCCTTGCATCTAAAGGGAAGGTAAGGAAAGATTCCTGTCAGGGACAAGGTTCAAAGGGTGAAGAAAAGAAGAAGAAAGATTTGTTGAAGATCAAGTTTTGTCGAAGATCAAGTACTTTAGATTTGGTGAGTTTGGTCACTACAGTACCCAATGTCCCAAGAAGAAAAAGGATAAGAAGGAGAAGTAGAAGCAGGCAACGACTCTAGCAGAGATCAATAATTTGTCCAATAGGTTGGAGTACGAATTCTCTTTGTATGCAACTATACTCTAGGAGAGAGGTGGGGATATCTTGAGCTCTAGTTCCCATAGTTGCAGAGACTTGGGCAGGATCCATGGAGGACAACACTAGATAGATGTTTCCTCATGGATCATTATCTTAGTTACAGGGGCCCACACCATTTCAGTAGTATTTGGATTAGTGCTCAACATGGCGCAGTCAAATCTAGAGGGACAATTTCAAAATTAGTTACAGTTAGTTACTTGAAGGGTGCATAACTAGTCAGGGTGCAAATAGTTACTTAGTAGAGAGCGCAAATGCTAGTTGCAATGAGATATCCAGGAGATAGTCGCAGAGCTAGTACAGGGACACAGTAGATTCAGAGTTTGGTTCTCATTTGTAGTAGTTGCAACAACAAAAACAATGAGATCAGTTGCAGCGCGTAGTAGATTTAGTAGCAGTGCAGGGTGGCACAATGCAATGTCAGCAGCAACACAGATGCAAGATGGTTTAGCTATACAGTTAGCAAATGAATTAGAGTATGTGCAATGGCTTGATGGACAATGATAGAGTGTTACAAATGTCAGACATCAACAACGCGAGGGAAGATGTTATAGGTGAAGATAGTAGAACACCTTCCTCGCTAAGAGGAAGTGTTAGTTTTTGTAGCATTGGACATGTGTTCTAGTCTCGATTTGTGTTAGAGAGGATAAGATCACAAGATCTTCAAAACTCATAAAATGTTTCACGAGATAAGCTTGTGAGACGCCTTAACTAAATTAATTAACCATCAATTAAATTTTTCCTAAGTCTAACTTAGGAAAACTGGTTAATCAATATGTATTAAGGAAATGTGAGAATGCTCTAGAAACACACACAGATTGATCTTGAGATGATCTTAGTTATTGATGGAGATCTAATCATGGTTGTTGGTTCACTAATGAGAGATTATAAGGCTAGTTCGATGGGGATGGAGATAGACACATTGAAGAGAAGGGAGAGCGAGTTCCTTGGGCAGATCAAGCTATCCATTTGCAGAGATTCAGCAGGAAGAAGAGTTCGAGCCTGAGAAAGGAAGCAACAATGATTGAGGGAGCAACGACAGAGAGTTTCAAAGGAATTTATCCAATTTCGAAGAGCTAGTAGAGGGAGCCCGAAATATTTATGCAAGGAGGCCGAGCAGCGAAAAATCCCAATTCAAGTGAGGTTGATTCAATAGTTATAGGCCGGGAGATCCTCCGGAAGGCAGAGCGACTTATTTCCATAGGCAGAGGGAGGCAAGACGACTTACCTAGAGCTAGCTAGCAAGTCATACAATTTTTCCTAGGCCAAGAAGTGTGAATTCCTGGAGATCAAGTTTTCTCAGTAGGGTTCGAGCAGGCAGAGGGAGGTTGAGATTATTTGCAGAAGGGAGAAAATTTCTCCAAATTATTTTTCTTAGATTATTGTTAGTTTTTGACATTTGTAGCATCATATGTGTTCTAGCCACAAAATTTGGTGGAGAGGCTAGAATACATGAGATCTCCAAAACCCAGAAAGCATTTATGGAAATTCCGCATAGAATTGTCTCAATTATATTATTAACCAATTTTTTAAATATATCCTAAGTCTAAACCTAGAGAATATGGTTAATTAATCAATATTAATTGAGATAAGGAGAGATTAGTGTAGAAACTCACACGGATCGATCTAGAGATGATCCTAGCCATCGATTATGTTTTAATCTTCGCTGTTTTTGCTCCAACAGTGGATTATAAGATGTCGTACAATTTTTCCCAGCCCAAGCAGTGTGAATTCCTGGAGACCAAGTTTTCTCAGTAGGGTTCGAGCAGGCAGAGGGAGGCTGAGATTATTTGCAAAAGGAAGAAAATTTCTCCAAATTATTTTTCTCAGATTATTGTTAGTTTTTGTAGCATCATATGTGTTCTAGCCACGAAATTTGGTGGAGAGGCTAGAATATATGAGATCTCCAAAACCCAGAAATCATTTCTGGAACTTCTGCGTAGAAGTGTCTCAATTAGATTATTAACCATTTTTTTAAATATATCCTAAATCTAAACTTAGGGAATACAATTAATTAATTGTTATTAATTGAGATAAGGAGATAATAGTCTAGAAACTCACATGGATCGATCTAGAGATGATCCTAGCCATCGATTATGTTTTAATCCTAGCCGTTGGTGCTCCAACAGTGGATTATAAGAGGAGGTCGATGTGGTGATAGAGATAACACTTGAGAAGTTCGATTTCTTGGCAGATTGGTTTCCAGAGTAGCAACAGTCAGTTGTTGGAGAGAGCTAGAGGTCGAAGCAGTGAGTGAGGGGTAGGGAAAGTGATCGGGAGAAAGCTTTCCAGATCTGGAGAGGCAGCAGCAAGAGGGCCAAGTTATCCTAGTGAGGCAATGCGGAGATTTGTGCAGTAGCTTCAAAGAGGGAAGTTTGATTTCCCATATTGGTTTTTCCAGGGACTTTTGTCCAAAGATAGTAGTGTCGTTTTTATTGTGTGTGTGCTCCATTTTCTCAGTTCCAGTTATTTTTCGCCGTGCATTTTATTTTTGGTGAAAATTGCAGTAGTGATTTTATTCGTTGTTTGCTAGAATAACAAATAAACTGCACATAATAATATTTAGTTGGAAGAATAATTTCCAGTTGCTGTAATAGTGAAAATATCACAAAAACAACTATTCTTATTTGGAAAAATCATTCTTTTTAATCAATAACCTATCCAAAAACTATACTTTGAGGCTTGAACTTGTACATATGCTCAGAATGGGTCAAGGAATGCAATAAATGCTCATACTTTTGTCTTTAGAAATTATTGTTTGTTCTTGGACAGACTTGTGGCCAGAAAAGAGAAAGACAGAACCACTTATTTAAACAGATTTTGCAGACACTATTCACCGTTGGAGATCCATAAAAATATTACAATGTTGTGTTGAATCTTTTAAGCAAAGGATCTTGTGGCCTTAAATAAGATCCTTACCTGTTCTCAATATTTTTTGGCCACAGGGGCTGGGATCATTCTTCCCCATATTTAATAAACATTGGTGGACAGTCCTTGTATGAAAATTTGATAAATATTGATTTTGGAAGTTTCTTTGAGAAACATGCCCAAAGATTTGAGGCTGCATCAGATAACACATATTCCCTTCTGCTAAGGTGGTGGGTCTCAGAGGCATGTATTCCGCCAAAATTGGTTGGGAATTGCAACTGATCTCATCCCTTTCTAACATGTCATTCAGGTTCGTATCATAAAAAATGTAACCCTGGTGGTTGGATTAATAGTCCATCAACCTCACTTGTGACCCAAGGTGTCACTGACAAAATGCTATAATTGAATACTTCAGAACTATAAGTTTGTAAATTAGGATTAAATCTTTTAAAGATCTGTTTGCAGCATATTTCTCAAATCTTATGTAAATATGCAGGTATAGATGGAACCGGTTTGGGAATGGCATCACATCATCAGTCTCTTGGAGAGTAAGTTTCTTTTCAAGTGTAATATGCCCAGCATCTAATGAATATCTGAATGAAATCTGACAATTGGGTTCTTTCTAAGAATAATTAATGTCAGTCTATGACATTTTCTTTTTCTAAACACCGTTACCTTTTTTGTTATGCAGATTGTTTGAGGTTCGATGCCTGCATATTCCATCAATGGATCGCACATCCTTTGAAGGTATTATCCCTCTATACATTTTTTTCCTAATAAATACCAATGTTGATGAGCATATATGCAATGTGAAGCAGAGGATGGATATGTGAGAGGAACGAAATTAGGTTTATGGAATTGAAATGGGCGATAAGAGGCATGTGGGAAATAGAAGCAGAAGAGAATTCAGAAAATTAGTCTTTTCTCCGCTTTTATGGAAAAATACATTTTGTATTTACATTACTGCACAATGAGATACAATTTTTTTTTTGATGGGAGGTGGGAGTTATATTAAAAGTCTGGACCTGGTTAATTTACTTGATAAGATCCATTCATCAGAATCTAAAACATAAGAATCTAGGCTCAATCGTTATATTCATACTTTTCCACACATTCTTATGATTGTCCATTAGTATTGAGCATCTATATCTAAGATTTTATGTTTAGCTGTATAAAATTTATGTGCTATCATTCAAGTTGTGAATTGATTGCCAAAGAACTTCTGGTAAAACACTAACTCAACATAACAATTAAAAAGGAAATTGTAAAGTATCACTTATAAGTTAAAAGTGTATGCATTGCATGATGGAACAATTTCATGTACAGAATGATTATGTGAAATCACTTCTGTCCTCAATAATTCTATGGAATATCTGGGGTCTTTACAGATCATTGTCTTAGAAATTACATCCAAAACATTGTCATTGCTGCCTTTGCCCTGTGCATTGTAGTGGGAAGGTGAGAAAAACATTTGCAAATGATTGCTGCATGCAAAAAAACACAGAGTCCAACCAATTCCTTTTATTAAATTTATAAAGGGATAGATGCAGAATTTTTTTCGCAGTTCTTTTACAATGGACCTTATTACAAAGGACTGTAATACTTATTCTGTCATGTTTGACAGTAGGGTGAAAGCAAGCTAATGGTTCTCGCTTTGAGAAAAAATTGTATAGTTTAGGATAAAAATGAATGCTATGTCCCTCATATGCACGGGTTAGGTCTGTCCCACAAATGGATGGTTTTGGCCTTAATGATATGTTAACTGGGATTCTAATTGATTAATTTGACCCTTAATTTATGAATTTGATCCATAATGATTTAATTAGTCTGTCATGTTTCTCTATTTAAAGGCCTCAAAATATTTCATTCGGGCTTGAGATGCACCTTCTTGGCTCCAAATGCATGGATTAAACTTGAAATTCCATAGTTTGGTTCTAGATGTGTGGGTTTGGCCTCAAATACATTATTTTGGTTTCAGGAAGAGCATTTTGGCCCAAAATACATGGATGTAGTCCAATTGCATGTATTTGATGCCAAATATAAGGATTTAAGCCCTAAATTCTATGGATCAGATCCCAAACTATTAGCCTGCAAGTGCAGAGATTTGTCCTAGATACATGATTTTATTCTCAGACCGTTGATTTTGGTACGATCTACTAGGATTTTGATATCAGTCATTACTTTAAAAAAATCCCATGCCTTTGGCTCTAAACATGTGAATTTGTTCCTACCTATGTAGTTTAGATTCAAATACATAATTACGACCAAATACATGGATTAGGCCACCAACATATTAAGTTTTTTCTTAAAATCATGCTTTGTGTCCCAACCCCATGGATTAAGGTCCAGATGTATGGTTTTGACAATATATGCATATGTATGCCTTGAAAACGCATGCTTTTTTTCTCAAATGCATATTTTTATGCCCCGAGGGTATGGATTTTGTCTCAAAGTCATGGATTCCACCCCAAACACATGGAATCTTCTTTGAATCAATAGTTTGAGCCTTGAATACATGATTTAGGATCCAAATGTTAAGACCGGATTAAAAAATTGGAGCACATAGAATAAGAGAGAAACTGATTACAGAGGATAAAAGAGAACAAGTATTTGGATAAGTTGTGGTCTCTCTCCAATGTAAGATTGTGACAGTGTTGATTTTTGGTAGCATTGGATGTGCTCTAAGCCTCAAAATTTGCAAGGGAGGCTTGGACAAATGTATTCAACAATACCCAGAAATTGTTTTGGGAAATTCCACCCGGAATCAATTTTATTGAAATAATTAATAATTTCTAATGGGTGCCTAAGTTTAAACTTGGGAACTTAAAATAATTAAAAGGTATTATCTAACTGTGGGTGAAACTTCTAGAAGAAGATGAGGATCACGCCAAAATGATCTGAACCATTGATTAGGATCTAATCTGGGCCATTGGTTCTCAACAGAAGGATTATAAGAGAAGGCTTGATGGGCATTTGGAAAATACATTGAGTGGAGATAAGAAGATCGAATTTCTAAAGCACAGTAGTTTCCGGAAGAGTAATTCAAAATGATGTTTTGCAGTGAAGGGCAGGGATAGTATCCGGAGGGAAGTTTTCCTGGGCTGGAGAGTACAAGGCAGAAAGGGCAGAACGGCGTCTAGAGAGGCTGACGCTGGGCCATGCAGAGCTACGTTGTGGCAGCATAGAGCCTGAAAGGGAGATCAAATTCCTGCTGAGGAAATCAAGTTTCAGAAGCTGGGAGCTGGGGTGTGAGATTGGGAGGTTGAGAGCTGAAGTTTCTAGCAAGCAGAGGATCAAAAGGAGGGGCAAGGCAGTCCCAACAAAGGATGAAGAGACTGTGTGGGGTTGATGTAGTTCTGCGCAGAGGCTGACGCAGAAGGGATGCGAGGCTCATTTCCAGCGAGAGCAGAGCCGGTTCTTCCAGTGACAGGGTGAGATCATCTCACTATTTGTTTTGCCTAGTTTCTCTCTGTATCAGATAGCCAGTTGGGCATCCAACGAATTGTACTCATAATTACTACTACTTAATAATAAAACCCTCAGCTTCTGCACTGATTTTCTCGCATTGGGTTTTTCTGAGGACTTTTGTCCAAAAACAACAATGTAATGTGTGGTATATTTCTTTCTTGCTCAATTTCTTGTTTCCGCTTATAATTTAATTGGTGAAGACTACAGTGTATTATTTTTAGTGTTTACTGTAGGAAACAGTAAATAATTTGTTCTGTAATTGACAAATAGAAGAAACCTAAGCAGTTGTTGCAGTGGTGATTTAGGTAGTCGATTTTTCACATGGTATCAGAGTTGCAGGTGAAGCAAGAGAGCAGAGATGGAAGAGCCCATTGTTGATTTAGCATTGGATGTGCTCTAGCCATGAAAATTGGTGGAGAGGCTAAGGCACATGAGATCTCCAAGACTCAGAAATCGTTTGGGGAAATTCCACTCGGATGGGGAGATATTAAAAAATTAATATTTTTAATGGGGTTCCAAAGTATAAACTTAGGAAAATTAAAATATTAATGTGTATTAATATAATATGGGTGAGAAAGTCCTAAATAATGAGGATCAAGCCAGATCTCATCTTAGCCATTGATTAGGGACTTAATCTCGGCCATTGAATCGTCAACAAGAAAAGTATAAGAGGAGGCTTGAGGGTCAGTTGGAGACTCACCAAATTGATCAGTCAATTCAATTTTCTGGGGCAAAGTTTGCTAAGAAATCTAAATAGCGATCTGTTGCAGCGAGGCACAGTTCGGCACGAGGTCGGGAATGCATATCAGGGAGGTAGAGAAAGTGCCAAACAGACAACGTAGAGCCTAGGAAGGTTGACGCAAAGGCAAAAAGGGTTGACGCAGAGGTTGAGGAGGCAAGCACAGATGATGTAGAGGGCTAAGAGGCTAATGCAGGTAGCGCAGAAGGTTGTAGCACTGACACTGAGCTGAAGAGACTATGCTGAGGAATTTTTGTGGGGTAGACTGAACGCTGGTTAGTTGATGCAGAGTCGTAGAGGGTGACGCAGTTCCAGAAGATAGCTTGGAGAAGCTTTCGCTGTCCATCTAAGGAATTGCCGAAGTTGCTGTGGGACCAATCATCCGGTTGCTGATTAGCCGAAATATCTGTCTCCGAAGAGAGGTACTACTGCCGAGGAAAATCTCTGAAGGGTAATCCATTTCTGGCACCCTAGTTGTATTCAAAAAATTGCATAATAATAAAACCCTCATATCTCTTGCATCGGTTTTCCTGCATTGGGTTTTTCTGGGGATGATTGTCCAAAAATAACGATGTCCCTTGTGTTGTCTTAGTTTATTTCAGTCGCTGATCTGTATATTTGTGAAGGCTGCTATTGTGTTTATTTCGATGTTTATATGACTAAATAACTTGTTAATGTAAAGAACAAGTAGGAGATAATAAACCAGAAATAGCAGTAGGGGCTTCTAATGTGTTAGATTCAGAAATTTTCACACCTAGCGCTAAAGAGAAGGAAGGTTGAAGTGCTACGTAGGCAACAAATTGAATCCCCAAAGGGATTGCGCAACCCAAGCCAGGAGAGCAAAGCTTTTTGAGGAAGGTCTCTCATTGAGTGAGTCAATAGAGACGTAAGACTTCCAGATCAAAGTTTGCCAATGTCAGAGGGAGCAGCGCAGTAACTTCAGCGAAGAGGCATTTTTCTGCGGCAGTTGTTGGGGGCAGAAAATCATCAGAAGGAAGAAAGGAGACATTGTTGACGAAATTTCTTCCTCAGAGAATTCCTAGCCAGGGAATTCGATTTCTCTATTGTTGAGCAACATCAAAGAGGAGCGGATCTACTAACTCCATTTGGGAGTGTGTAGGCCAGCCCAGTGTTACACATAGGAGAGAGGAGGTAGTTCGATGGCTCGTTGGCAGAGATGGAAGCAAATGGGTTGTGAGATCAGGATTGGTTGGAGCGAGCATCCAACTATGTGGTCTCGAAGGCAAGTATCTCATGCCTTTTGAATGAGCATGATCTGAAAACTTCCATCGACAATGTGGTAGATGTACCCGTAGATCCAGATCCACTCAAGAAGTACAAGGGCGAGATGGCGAAGGCCAAGAGGATGATCCTCGACAGAGTGAGGGATCATGTAGTGTGTCACATTGTCAGCAAGGATACTGCTCGACAGATGTGGGAAGATTTGGCCACGCTATACGAAGGATCTTCCGCGGAGCGAAAGCTGTACTTAGAGTAGAAGATGAGATCCACGCAGATGCAAAAGGGGAACACATTGATCCGTTCCTTACGAAGCTTCAGGAGATCCGAGACTTGTTGGCAGTTGTGGGGTAAACAACTTAGCCTACTGAGATGGTGAGGCTGACCCTAAATTTAGTCTCAGAAGAATGGCAAGTGTTTGTCCAGAGCATCCTGGGCAGAGAGAGATTGCTAGATTGGGAAGGGATGTGGGCCGCTCTTCAGCCAGAAGAGATGAGGAAAGGCTTAGTCAAATGCAAACTTGACAGTAGCAACAACAACAATGGGACGAAGCCAAAGGAGGAGGATGAGAATGCAACCCTTGCATCTAAGGGGCAATAGGAGCAATTGAAGAAGAAAAAAGATGTTTCGAAGATCAAGTGCTTCCGGTGTGGTGAATTTGGTCACTACGCTACGTAGTGTCCTCTCAAGAAGAAGGACAAGGACAAGAAGCATGATCCGAAGTCTGCATCCGCACAAATCAAAGAGGAGGAGTTTTCCATGATTTCCCAGATGTCGGTTGACATAGAACCGTAGTTCGAAAGAACTGCAGATGGGGAAGATCCATTGAGGAGTCCACCTCATGAATCAATACCTTGCTACGAGATCCATATCAGAAGTAGAAGGATGGACTAGGTCAGTTGATACAGAGGAGTGTCAAAGTGATAGTTGCAGTGGCTAGGAGTGCGAGAGACTGAGCAACACAGAGCAGAGTTGGCAGTAGTGTAGTTGGCACAGTGCAAAGTCAGTAGCAATGGAAAGGCTTCAAAGGGTCAATACAGAGACTAGCAACAGCTAGAACTCCAGCAACAGATGCATCATATTGAAAGGGTTTGGGCAGATTCTAAACAATTCAGGAGATATTAAAATAATTAATATTTTTAATGGAGTCCCTAAGTCTAAACTTAGGGAAAATAAATATTAATGTGTATTAATATGAAACTGTGTTAGAATGGTCCAAAAGACATGGATCAAGCTAGATCTAATCTTAGCTGTTGATTAGGGAATTAATCTCGGCCGTTGATATGTCAATAGGAAAAGTATAAGAAGAGGCTTGAGGGTCACTTGGAGAATACACCAGAGTGATCAATCATTCTATTCCATAGAGTGGGGTTTGCTAAGAGAGATAGAATTAGTGATCGGGAGATGTACCTGAGGGGCATTTGGGTACAGAGAAACAAAGAGGCAGAGATAGTGTCGGGAGAGCAGCGTAGTAGTCGGGGAGAGTGACACAGAGCCAGTTAGGGCTCATGCAGGGCCACGCAGAGGCAGCCGAGAGGTGCGCAGAGCCTCAGAGAGGCCAACATTGCTGACGCAGAGGGCCAGAGGGTTGACGCAGGGCCTCCTAAGGCTGACACAGACCCATCTGGGGTGACGCAGGGCTGGCGCTGGGCAGAGAGGGGCTGACACAGTCTAGAGAGAGGCTGACGCTGTGGTTTCTGGGGCATATTTGTGATGAGTAGCTGTCGGAAGGATCATCCAGGGTTTCAACTAGGGGATTTGTTAGAAATTGAGAGGTGTTACTGCCAAGGAAATTATCTATTGGGTAGGCCAGTTTCGGCACCCAAATTGTACTTTGATATTGCTTAATAAGAAAATCCTCAGATCGCTGCACTGGTTTTCCCGCATTGGGTTTTCCGGGGACATTAGTCCAAAAATAATGGTGTCATATGGTGTGATTGTTTCTGTTTCCTTTAGTTGCTAATCTGTAATATGTTGAGCATGCGCTAGTGTTTATTTTCAGTGATTACATTGTAAATAACTAGTTAAGAAAAATAACAAGTAGGTAGGAATAAATAAGATAAAGTGCATGAAGGGTTTCTAACTAAGTAAACTTAGAAAATTCAACATGGTATCAGAGCGTGATTGCATATCACAGTAGGACTAAGGACATCATCTGAGCGGAGCGATAGCAATAGAAAACAACTGTCTCGAGGTGACAAAAGTTGTTTCTAGTAGAGCAATAAGGGAAGGGTGACGCGGTGCCTCCGTCATAAAAAATGAGCCAAGAAAAGGCAGCGCAAAAGCTAAGGGAGCCTCACGCAGAGCCACGCAATAGCTGGGAGGGCTGACGCAATTGGCTAAGGAGGCCGAGTTGCTGGTGCTGGGATTGCGCAGAGCCTAGGAGCTTTCACCTTTAGGTTGCTAGGGTTTAGAAGGTTGCGGGAATATTGCAGAGTGGAGCTGGTGAGGTACTGTAGTCAGAACAGTACCTGATAGAGCAAGGTCAAGAGGAGTTGCTACCGAGGGTTTCTAGCTGAGTAACCCGGATCAGTGGTGTAGTTGCACAAGACGATCAGAGTAGGGGGCATCTCGACAACGGCAGAAGGATTTCCAGGAGGGAAATTAGGACTAAGAGGGAGTCCAGAAGAGAACTTCCAGACGGGAAGTAGAGACTCAAAGGAGTCGAACAGAGAAATTCTAGGAGGGAAGTAGAGGAGCATCATGGCACTACACAGAGTAAGAGACCAGGATAGACTGGACAGAGCGTCAAACTTCGCAGTCTGGAAGGCCAGAATCTTATCGGTACTTGACAGAAATCTTGTCAAGAACTTTGCCTTGAAGGTAATAGCTATCCCAATCGACCCTAATGATAATGACAGGTACGAGGAGGCGATGGCAAGGACCAAGAGCATCATTCTTGACGGGGTCAAAGATCATGTAGTACCACACATAGCCGAGAAGGAAACGGAATTTGAGATGTGGGAGGCTCTCAAGAAGTTGTACTAGCATACTTTTGTGCAGAGTAGAATGCTGCTTGAGAATTAGTTGAGGTCGTATCAAATTAAGAAGGGAAAACTGATTGACACCTTCCTCGCAGCACTGAATGAGATCCGAGATTAGTTGATTGCTATAGAAGCGACACCGGATCAGGAGTTGATGGTGAGGACGACCCTGACTGTAGTCTAAAAGACAGGGAGATATTTTTCCAGAGTATACTGGGCAGAGGGACACTTCCACCTTGGGATGAGATGTGGGCAACTCTTTGCCAAGAAGAGATCAGACGACAGTCGAAGACGGTTAGCAATAGCAAGGGGATAAAAGTCAATCAGGAGGAGGAAGATGTTTCCCTAGCATCTAAGAGAAAGCAGGAAAAGCGGAAGAAGAAAGATCTCTCCAAGATCAAGTGCTTCCACTGTGGGGAGCTGGGTCATTATGCAACCTAGTGTCTGAGGAAGAAGAGTAAGGGAGAGTCTTCCGAGACTAAGGCAACGCCAGCATAGGTAGAGAAGGAAGTTTTGATAGACGATGATTGTGCTACGAGTGCACACGCACCACTTGAGCGGAAGTGGGGAGACATCGTGCTGTAGTCAGGTGGACTACAGGCGATGAGGGGCAGGATCCTTGAGGTACCCAACCTCTTGGATTAGACCTTGCTACGGGAGCCCCGAACAGGAGTAGCAGGACTTGCTGAGTTGGGTAGAGACGGATGCAGATGGAGTGGCAGAGAGAGCTACAACGAAGGAGTCTCGAGACAATGCAAGGCTAGCAGGCTGCAGCAGTGCAAGAGGCACAAGAGTGTTGCACCAGTGTAGGATGGCACAGAGAGGTGTGCAACGGTGTGAGATGCAGGAAGTTGTTGCAGCAGTGTAGAGGTCAGAGAGGGAGCACTTGTCAGCGGTAGAGGGAGCTTCAGCATTAGTGGGTGTCTCTAGCCCAGCAGGGAGGTCAGATTGGGAGATCAATTACTTACTTCTCAGTAACTGAGTTGTAGTGCAATAGGGGCAGCACGATGCAACATGATGAGAGGAGGTGCAGTGCAGATGCAGTGTTGGGAGAAAGGACCAACAACAACATGGATGCAGATGGAGTTGTCGTACAGATGCAACAGTGGAGTGGCAGAACCATGGGCAACAGTATACGATGTAGCAGTGCAGAGGATGTTGGACAGAAAGGCTTAGCATTAGGATAGGTACCGATGCTAGATGATCAGAGTAATACTCAGTGAGGAGTATTGCTAGAGCATAGTCCTCGCTAAGATGGAGTGTTGATTTAGGGGAGCATCGGATGTGCTCTAGCCACGAAATTTGGTGGAGAGGTTAGGGCACATGAAATCTCCAATACCCAGAAAGGGTTTGGGTAGATTCTAAACAGTTTAGGAGATATCAAAATAACTAATATTTTTAATGGAGTCCCTTAGTTTAAACTTAGGGAAAATAAAAATATTAATGTGTATTAATATGAAACTGTGTTAGAATGGTCCAAAAGACATGGATCAAGCCAGATCTAATCTTAGTTGTTGATTAGGGACTTAATTTCGGCCATTGATATGTCAACAGGAAAACTATAAGAGGTGGCTTGAGGGTCACTTGGAGAATACACCAAAGTGATCAATCATTCTATTCTCTAGAGTGGGGTTTGCTAAGAGAGATAGAATTAGTGATAAGGAGATGCAGTTGAGGGGAATTTGAGTACAGAGAAATAGAGAGGTAGAGATAGTGTGGGGAGAGCAGCGTAGTAGCCGGGGAGAGTGCGCAGAGCCAGCTAGGGCTCACGCAGGGCCACGCAAAGGCAGCCGGGAGGTACGTAGAGCCTCAGAGAGGCTAGCGTTGTTGACGCAGAGGGCCAGAGGGCTAATGCACGACCTCCTAAGGCTGACGCAGACCCATTCGGGGTGACGCAGGGCCAACGCTAGGCAGAGGGGTTGATGTAGTGCAGAGAGAGGCTGACGCTGGGGTTTCTAGGGCAAATTTGTGCCGAGTAGCTGCCAGAAGGATTATCCGGGGTTCCAGCCAGGGGATTTGTCAGAAACTGAGAGGTATTACTGCCAAGGAAATTCTCTATTGGGTAGGTCAATTTTGACACCCAGATTGTACTTTGATATTGCTTAATAAGAAAACCCACAAATCGCTGCACTGGTTTTCCCGCATTGGATTTTTCCGGGGACATTAGTCCAAAAATAATGGTGTCATATGGTGTGATTGTTTCTGTTTCCTTTAGTTGCTGATCTATAATATGTTGAGCATGCACTAGTGTTTATTTTTAGTATTTACATTGTAAATAACTTGTTAAGAAAAATAACAAGTAGGTAAATCACATAAAGTGCATGAAGGGTTCTAACTAAGTAAACTTAGAAACTTCAACACGTAAGCCTCTACATCATCCTCTAAGCACTGCGTCACCTCTTCTCTTGCTGCTTCAGCTCTGGAACAATGCTGTCTTTGACGACAATTGCTTCTGCTGCAAATTTTTCAAATTTCTTCTGCTGGTGTCTTCAGTCCTCCTGTGATTTGCAATTGCTCTGATACTGTGTGAAAATTTCTGAATCTAACACATCAGAAACCCCTACTGCAATATTTGGTTTACTATCTCCTACTTGTTCTTTACGTTAACAAGTTATTTAATAACATAAACATCGAAGTAAACACAAATGCAACCTTCACAAATATACAGATCAACAACTGAAATAAACTGAGACAACACAAGGGAAACCGTTATTTTTGGACAATCATTCCCAGAGAAACCCAATGTGGGAAAACCGGTGCAGCATATAGAGGGTTTTATTATTTCGAAGATTCTAAATATAACTAGGGTTCCGGAAATGGCTCACCCTTTAGAGAATTTCCTTGGCAGTAGTACCTCTCTCTGGAGATAGATATTTCGGCAAATCAGCAGCCGGATGAACAACCCCATAGTGACTTTGACTATTCCTTGTGTTGGATAGTGAAAGCTGCTCCAAGCACTCCTCTGGAGCTGTGTTACCTTCTCCTGGCTAATCTGCTCTCAGTTTGTTCCACTGGATCACCTTAGTGTAGCCTCTAAATCTCCCTGCGTCCACTGCATCAGCCTCTACAGCTTCTGTGTTAGCCTCTTGGCCCTTTGCTCCTTTGCGCTAGCCTCCCTAGCCTCTGCGTCAACCCTTGTTGCCTCTGCGTGAGCCTTCGTAGGCTCTGCGCTGCCTCTTCCGACACTCTACTGCCTCTCTAATATGTATTCCTCAGCCTCCTTTTGAGCTTCCCCTCACTGCAACTGGTCACTTGTTCGATTTCCTCAACAAACCTTGCCCCAAAAAATCAAACTGACTGATCTCTCTTGGTATCTTGGTGTCTTTCCAATTGACTCTCAAGCCTCCTCTTATACTTTTCCTATTGACGATTCAACGGCGGAGATTAAGTCCCTAATCAACGGCTAATATTAGATCGGGCTTGATCCTCGTTATTTAGATCTTTCTCACCCATTTTATATTAATACACATTAATATTTTAATTTTCCTAAGTTTAGACTTAGGAACTCCATTAAAAATATTAATTATTAAACTATCTCTCTATCGAGGTGGAATTTCCCCAAACGATTTCTGGGTCTTAGATATCTCATGTGCCTTAGCTTCTCCACCAATTTTCATGGCTAGGGCACATCTGATGCTACAAAAAATTAACAAAAATTCCTTAAACCCAAGAATTCCTACTATAGCACTAATGATATTTCTTCTACTTGTTATATTTACATGAACAAGTTATTTGCAGTTTCCTCCACCAAACATCGAAATACATACACTACAGCCTACACCAATTAAATTATATGCCGAAACAAGAAACTAAACAATAGAGAAAGATACACACAAATGACATAGTTATTTTTGGACAAATGTACCTTGAAAAACCCAATGTGGGAAAACTGTTGCAGCAGATTTGAGGGTTTTTATTATTAATCTAAAGTATTTATGAATAAAACGACTGGATGTCTTCCCAACAATCCAATTATAGAGAAAATCACTTATCAAAAGAAATTGGTGAGGTTACCTCACTCTATGCTGCAAGTCTCGGCTAATCTGACAGTTGAACCACAAGTTGCCTGACTACTTCTGCGCTGCCCTTGCGTGGGCCCTTTGTTAGCCTCTAAGCCCTGTGTCAACTCAATTGAGAATCGATCTGCCTTCAGAAGCCTTTTCCATCCCTCTTGGTTTAGAAACGTCAACCTTCTCAACAAAATCGGACTTCTGCGCTGGAGGCATTTACGCTGTTCTGCGTGGGGCCTACATGAACCCTTCTTGGCTCTGTGTCACCCTCTCTGGCCTCTGCGCTGCCTCCTCAATGTGTCTCTCTGCCTCTTTGTTGAGTATTCTTGGCTTCGTAGAAGATCCTCCAGCCAAAACTCCCTCTGCCCCTCTCGAGTCTCTGCGTGATCACTACAAATCACTGCATTGCCTCTAGCTTCAGCAATTCGATCTGATTGATCAACTCTCCTTGTTTTTTCCAAATGACCCTTAGGCTTGCTTAAATAATATTCTCGTTTACGTTCAACAGCCTAGATTAGAAGTTAATCAATGGCGAAGATAATTTCTGCTTGATCCTCGTCTTCTTCTAGAAGTTACACCCACAGTTAGATTAATACCCATTAATTATTTTAATTTTCTAAGTTTACACTTAGGGACCCATGAAAAATAATTAATTATATTAATAAAAATGTCTCCGGGTGGAAATTCCCAAAACGCTTTCTAGGCTTTCTTTAATTAACTGCGTGGGGCTCAAAGCACAAGAGTATGATGTGTATAATATAACAGTGATTACCTCTTTTGAGGTAGGGCGGTTGGGACAATCATGGGTTCTTGAATGATAGAGGAGGCTCACCTAGAGCTTATGGAACCAAGGTGATCGCCATGGATGGGGTAGGTATTATGTGATGGCTTTTGCCCACGTGCTAATTATTTTTGTCTCGACCATCTTTTGCATTTCATAGTACAATTTCATGTTGAATGTGGCCATTTATGGTTTTCACTTTTTCTTTTAATTGCTTCAACCTCTGAGCCATTATTCTAGGCCTGACCCAAGGTGGGGGCAAGGGGATATGGAGGCTAGCCCTATGTGGACTCAGGTGGGAGAAAACATGAATGGGGTTATAGTGAGTGGATAGGGAGTAATATGTTGGGATATAGTAGCGGGACCACGCACCGAAAGTCGGGGTTTCCCAAGTAGTACCACCCTAGAACCAAATGGTCAATAAAGGAGATCCCACGAAACTAAGATCCAAGGGTAGCTACCAAAAGAGATCAAGGAGACAAGAGTGCAAACTAAGCCCACTCTTTTCGCCAAATCTCCCCATCAATCCATATTGAGACATATCCATGTTAAGTAAACTCAGGACTCAATTATCAAATGACAAGACATACCTTTAGATTCGGTAGGCCCACCTTCAAACATACGATCAATATAGGTGGGTGAGGAACCACATGGCTGGCTCAGGTGGCAGCGAAAAGGTACAATGAGCTAGTAGGAGGCATCAAGGAGCTACTGGCTACAGGTTGAGGCTCATCATGGAGAAAACTTTCTCCTGGGGATATCACCCACAAAGTGGTGGGTAACACTCTCCACCATTATTTGAATGCAACACCTTTATCTTTTTCCCTGTCATGTTCTCTATGAGAGCCCTAAACTCTTTGAACCGATCAAAGACCTCATCCTTGGTCTTTAAGAAATAGGTCTAGGTTTTCCTAGAGTGATTATCAATAAATGTGACAAAGTATTCACCACCACTAAGAGCTCTCGTGGACATTGGGCCACAAATAGCTAAGTGTATCAATCCCAGTACGCCTTTCGCTCTGTTGTTACTTCTGGAAAAGGTTGCTTTAGCGTACTTCCCTTGTACGCATCCTCTTCATACATCATCATGCTCAGTACTGAGGACTGGAACTCTTGTAACAATTTCTCTAAGCATCCTCAGTGCTCCACGGTGTAAGTGTCCCATTCTCCTGTGCCATAGTTCATTTAGTTCCTTTTCACCACTATGCTTTCTACCTATCAGTGCCATTGGAGATTTAAGCTCCAATCTATACAGTCTATTGCTTCGAGCTCCAATTTGTCTCTTCTTCTTCCAACTTGGATGTTTGACATATACTTTCCTTCCCATAAAGTATACATCTTATCCCTTGTCCTGTAACTGGGACACTGAAATCAGATTCATTCCTAACCCGGGCACTGTTGAAATTTCTAAGTCTAACCCGTTAGAAATTTTCCTGCAATCTCTGGTTTATTTCTCCTACTTGTTTAATTACTGAACAAGTTATTTAACCATATAAATACTAAAATAAACACAATGCAGTGTCAACCATCTACAAATCATCAACTGAAAGAAATAGACAAACACACAAGGGACATCGTTATTTTTGGACAATTGTCCCCGGAAAAACCCAACTTGGGAAAACCAGTGCAGTAGTTCTGAGGGTTTTATTATTAGGAAGCTTTTCTTGAGTACAAGTGGGTGCCAAACTGGCTCAACCTATAGAGAAATCTATCTGGCAGTAATACCTCTCTTCGAAAGCAGATATTCTGAAATTCTGCTCCACAAAACTCTCTCCAGCACCTCTCTGAGACTCAGCGTCAGCCTAGAACCCTCTGCGTGAAACTCCTAATGCACTAGGCAGCCTTTATGGCCATTTGCGTCACTTCCGCAGCCTCTGCATCACTCACGCAGGCCCTCTGGCCCTCTACGCAGTCACTCTGGCCTTTGCGTGACTCCTCTTGGCTCTGCGTCTGCTTCTCTGCCTCTACAGTGGTCTTTGAGCACTATCTCTAACTCTCTGCTATGCACTCACTGCCCCTCGCTGCAACTTTGATCACTGGTTCGATTTCTCTTAGCGAACCCCGCTCTAGAAAATCGAATTGACTGATCAATTTGGGGTTTCTCCAACTGACCCTCAAGCCTCCTCTTATACTTTTTCTATTAAGTCTTCAACAGCTAAGCTTACATCTCTAATCGACGGCTAAGATTAGATTTGGCTTGATCCATGTCATTTAGAACCTTCTAACACAGTTTTATATTAATACCCATTAATATTTTTATTTTCCTAAATTTAGACTTACGAACCCATTAAAAATATTAATTATTTTAATATCTCCTTCACTTGGCAAAATGTCCTCAAACCATTTCTGGGTCTTGGAGATCTCATGTGCTTTACCTTCTCCACCAATTTTCAGGGCTAGAACACTTCCGATGCTACCCATAATCAACACTCCCTCTTAGCGAGGAATGTGCTCTAGTAATACTCCACCACTGAGCATCACCTTGATCATCTGGCACAATCTGTGCTGATATTTGGCCTTGCTACCCAACATCCTCTGCACTGCTGCATCCTGTACTGCTTCCCATGGCTCTACCATTGCCACTGCTACATTTGTACGATAGCTCCCTCTGCATTCGTGCTGCTGCTGGTCCTTTCTCCCAACACTGCATCTACATTGCAGCCCTCTCTCCTCATGTTACATCATGCTACCCATAGTACTACCACTGCTACTGCTGCACTGCAACTCATTTACTGAGATAACTGATCTACCCAACGATTGCCATCCTTGTTAGGCTAGAATTCCTTCTGATGCTGAAGCTCTCTTTGTTGCTATCCTGTGCTCCCTCTGCTACCTCTGCGCTGCTGCAACAAACAATGTGCCTTTCGAACCACTGCAAACACTTTGTGCCTTCTTGCATTGCTGCAACCCTCTCTGCGCTGCCAAGGACTACTACACTCTAGCACTCTTTGTTGCTCCATCCACATCTGCTTCTATCGACATCCGCCATCCTGCTACTGTCACTTTGAAGTTTGGGGCTCCCGTAGCCGGATATGATCCAAGAGTTTGGGTACCTTAAGGATCTTGCCCCTCATCTCTTATAATCCTCCTGACTACAACTCGATGTCTCCCCACCTCTTCTCTAGAGGTGTATGAGCACTCATGGCACAATCATCATCATCCTCTACCTCCTTTTCCGCCTTAGCTAGCGCTGCGTTGGAGTCAGATGCCTCTCCCTTATTCTTCTTCCTAGGACACTGGGTTGCATAATGGCCCAACTCCCCACAGTTGAAGCACTTAATCTTGGAGAGGTCCTTTTTCTTCCTCTTCCCTTACTATCCTGCAGATGCCAGAGCCGCATCCTCTTCCTCCTCTTTCTTGATTCAACCTCCTTTCTTGCTACTTCCTGTCTTGGTCAACTGTTTGATCTCTTCTTGGTGAAGAGCTGCCCATAATTCTTCCCAATATGGAAGATTCGCTCTACCCAAAATTCTTTGGATGAATGTCTCCCACTCCTCGGAGACTGCATGGCACCTATGGAAGGAAGTTGGTCCCAAATCTCCTTCAGCCTGTTGAGGAATTGATATATCTGCTCCCCCTTCTGCATCTGATACGACCACAATTGATATTCCAGTAGCATCTTCCTCTGCACGGAATTACCTTGATACAATGTCGTAAAGGTGTCCCACATCTCCTTTGTTGTATTCTTCTCGGCAATATGCTGAACTACATGATCCTTGACCCCATCAAGGATTATGCACTTTCCCTTGGCCATCGCATCCTCATACTTTTCGTTATTAGCTGGGTCGACTAGGATAGCCACATTGTCAAGGTGAAGGCCTTGATGTGATGTATATCTAGAACATACAGGATCCTTTCCTTGCAGATGACAAAGTTGGATGCTTTGTCCAGCCTCTTCTGATCCCTCAGTCCGTTCATGGACATCTCTGCTCTTCTTTTCGACTCCTCTAAGTCTCTCCTAGAAGTTATCTCTTCGACTCCCTCTGAGTCTCGATTTCCCTCCTGGAAATCCTTCTGCCAATAGTCGAATCGTACTTCTCTGATCCCCTTTTCTCCTGCAACACTGATCTGGATTTCTTGGCTAGAAATCTGCCTAGGTAGCGACTCCCTCTACCTTGGTTCTATCCCGTTAGGTACTGTTCTACCTCGATAGCAATAACACCCTACCACCGTCACACTCCACAATCTGCCCACAGCTTCCTATGCCCCAGCAACTGAAGGACTGAGCCTCTAGGCTTTGCACAATCCCAGTTGTGCCTGAATCGCTCCACTAGCCAACTGTGTCACTCTTACTTAGTTGAGCAGGATGAGTGGCTCTTTGTGAGCCTCTTCTGCCTCACACTGCGTCTGTGCTAGCCCCTTCTTTTTGCTCGAACTGATGACGCAGGCCCTCTGCATCACCCCTTCTCTGCTGCTTTCTACTTAGGAACAAATTCTGTCTCTTGGGACAACTGTTTCTGCTGCAAATTCTCTGATTCAGCTAGTGCCTTGAGCTCGTCTGTGATCTGCAATGCTCTGAACCATGTTGAAATTTCTAAGTCTAACCCGTTAGAAATTTTCCTGCACTATGTAGTGTATTTCTCCTACTTGTTTAATTACTGAACAAGTTATTTAACCATATAAATACTGAAATAAACACAATGCAGTCTCAACTATCTACAGATCATCAACTGAAAGTAATAGACAAACACACAAGGGACATCGTTATTTTTGGACAATAGTCCCCGGAAAAACCCAACTTGGGAAAACCAGTGCAACAATTATGAGGGTTTTATTATTAAGCATCTTTTCTTGAGTACAACTGGGTGCCAAACTAGCTCACCCTACAGAGAAATCTTTCTGGCAGTGATACCTCTCTTCGGAAGTAGATATTCTGAAAGTCTGCTCCACGAAACTCTCTCTAGCACCTCTTTGAGGCTCAGCGTCAGCCCTCCTGGCCTCTGCGTCAACCTAGAATCCTCTGCATGAGCCTCCTGAGGCATTGTGCAGCCTTTCTGGCCCTCTGTGTTACTTCTGCAGCTTCTGCGTCACTCACATAGGCCCTCTGGTCCTCTACGCAGTCACTCTGACCTCTGCGTGGCTCACACTGGCTCTGCCTCTGCGCTGGTATTCCGGCACTATCTTTGCCTCTCCTCTATGTACCCAGTGGCCCTTGCTGCAACTTTGATCACTGGTTCGATTTCTCTTAGCAAACTCCGCTTTAGAAAATCGAATTGACTAATCAATTTTTTGTTTCTCCAACTGACCCTCAAGCCTCCTCTTATACTTTTCCTGTTGAGTCTTCAATGGTCGAGATTACATCTCTAATCTACAACTAAGATTAGATTTGGCTATATTCATGTCATTTAAAACCTTCTAACCTAGTTTTATATTAATACCCATTAATATTTTTATTTTCCTAAGTTTAGACTTAGGAACCCATTAAAAATATTAATTTTTTAATATCTCCTTCACCGGGAAAAATTTCCTCAAACCATTAATGGGTCTTGGAGATCTCATGTGCTTTAGACTCTCCACTCATTTTCATGGCTAGAGAACATCTGATGCTACCCCAAATAAATAGGCACATGCAGAACATTAGTGGCTCGGATGCTGGTTCCTGCTTCTGTCTGAAATGCTATGGTGCCTCTCCCTACTGGAGTACACTTCGTCCTGTTTTCCATAGTAATTTAGAAGTCCATTTGTTCTTCTTGATAGCTCGAGAAATATTCTCGTACACCAGTCATGTGGGCTAAAGCCCCAGTATCAATATACTAGACATCTACTGACACTGAACTTGACAAAATGCGAATTCTTCTTCCAATCTGGAAGATAATTCAGAGGCATCTTGATTTTCCATCCTTCTTTGTGCTATTTTTCTTATCAATTTTTGACACTTTTCTGCCTAGCGAAACTGCGTCCCACCTGAAGACTGCTCTGTGCTGAGATTGTTGTGTTGCTTCCTCTGTCACTGGAAAACTTCGATATGGAAATCTTTCTCTTTGTTGACTCACTTAGAGAGAGATTTTCTCATGAAAATTTTGCCCTCCTAGCCTAGACTGTGCAATCCCTCCAGGGATTTCGATTTGCTGCCTACGCAACACATACGAACTCCCTCCTTCTCTTCAATGTTGGCTCTTCTAGCTCCTTTCTCTTGCTTCCCTTAAGCTCTGATACCATATGAAAATTTCTGAATAGAAATCCAACTGAGTGACTGATATTATTTCTTCTACTTATTAATTCATAAATAAGTTATTCACAATGTTTCTACAACAAATATCGAAATAAATTCTACTGCAACCTTCACAATTAAAATATTGCGGAAAGTAAATGCAAAGAAAAATCACAATGACAGTTATTTTTGGACAATTGTTCCCGGAAAAACCCAATGCGGGGAAACTGGTGGAAAAGATGAGGGTTTCTTTATTGACCTTTAGCAAAAATCTCATGTACAAGATACAACCAGTAGAATAGAAGAGGAATTTCTGTGAGAAATTTTACAGACAATATTCTCACGCTTCTCAGTGAAATTCTGACTTTGGAGAGGACTTGTTGCCCTATTTGCGTCTCATTGCGTTAGGTTCTGCATAGGGACTGCAAAGTCCCAGTGTCACTTCTTTTGCGTTGTCCCTCCTCTGCTTTATGTCTTCTTTTTGCTCATGCACTCCTGACTGATGCTGATGCCCTCTCTCCTTCTCACTTGCAATTCTCCCTCTCATTCGATTTCCTCTTGCCGAACTTTGACTAGATAGAAAATCGATCTTACTTGGGTAATTGAGTATCTCCCTGGTGTGCCTTTCGAATGCCCATCGAAGTCCTTCTTATAGTCCTCTAGTTGAGTGATCAATGACACATATTAGATTCTAATCAATGGTTCAGATCATATTGACTTGATCTTTGTCTTCTTCTAGAAGTTTCACCCTTAGTTTGATTAATACCCTTTAATTATTTTAATTTTCAAGTTTAGACTTAGGCACTCATTAAAAATAATTAATTATTTTAATAAAAATGTCTCCGAGTGGAATTTCCCAAAATGATTTTTGGGTACTGTGGAATACATGTGTCCTAGCCTCCTTGCAATTTTTTAGGCTAAGAGCACATTTGATGCTACCAGGAATCGATAGTAATGACAATGGGAAATATTCCTTAGTTCAATTTGAGCTTGCACCTTGATGGTTGGTACTTTTTCACCTTAGGTTCCAGCCTTTGTTGTAACACTTTCTAATATGGACAAATTATTAAAGTGCTTAGTTTTGAAAGTCATCCTATTTTTTGAATAAAAAAATTACCTATGTTTTTCTTACATATTGTTGCTTGCCTTCTGAAAGATATTAAGATAGTTTCTCTCTTATTAATCATTTCTCTCTCTTTGAGGCATGCACTATTGAAGTTTCTAAATTTAGTTAGTTTAGAAACCCTTCATGCACTTTTTCTGATTTATTCCTACCTACTTGTGATTTTTCTTTTAACAAGCTATTTACAAAGTAAATACTGAAAATAAACACCAGCTCATGCTCAACATATTACAGATCAACAACTAAAAGAAACAAGAACAAATACACCACATGACACCATTATTTTTGGACCAATGTCCTCGGAAAAACCCAATGCAGGAAAACCGGTGCAGCTATCTGAGGGTTTTATTACTAAGCAATATCAGATTACAATTTGGGTGCCAAAATTGGCCTACCCAACAGAGAATTTCCTTAGCAGCTCTACCTCACAGTTTAAGAAAAATCTCCTAGCTGAAACCTCGAAAATCCTTTTGGCAGCTCCTCAGCACAAAGCTTCTCTACAACCCCAGTGTTTTCCCAAAATGGACTGCGTCAGCCCCTCTCTGTCTCACGCTGGCCCTACGTCAACCTTTCTAGGCCTGTGTCAGCCCCAGGAGGCCCTGCGTCAGCTCTGGGAGCCTCTGCGTCAGCTATGCTGGCCCCTCTGGTGCCCTGCACAACACTGGGCTGCCTCTGTGTGGCCCTGCATGAGCCCTTGTTGACTCTGCGTCACCCTCCTTGGCTGCTGTGCTGCTCTCCCAACACGATCTTTGCCTTCTCTGTTTTTCTGTACTCAATGCCCCTCAGCTGCTCTCCTGATCACTGATTCTATCTCTCTTAGCAAACCTCGCTCTAGAGAATAGAATGACTGATCATCTGGTGTATTCTCCAAGTGACCCTCAAGCTTCTTCTTATACTTTCCCTATTGACATCTCAACTGCCGAGATTAAGTACCTAATCAATGGCTAAAATTAGATCTGACTTGATCCATGTCTTTTGGACCATTCTAACACAGATTCATATTAATACACATTAATATTTTATTTTCCCTAAGTTTAGACTTAGGGACTCCATTAAAAATATTAATTATTTTAATATCCCTGATTTGTTTAGAATTTGCCCAAACCCTTTCTGGGTATTGGAGATCTCATGTGCCCCAACCTTTCTACCAAATTTCGTGGCTAGAGCACATCCGATGCTACCCCAAATCAACACAATGTGAATAAAGACACTGTGATGTAGCAAGGGTGCTTCTTATTTATATCATAGATCACAACACAAATGATAACAAAGATAATAAGTGTCCTGGATGTTAGAAATGTTTCTTTCAACTGAAATTGCTACTTGATTTATTTCACCGTATTATAAATATGAACAAATGAAAGGGTATGCCGAGTCATGTAGTTGTAACTTGTGTTTGATATTTTGCAAATTTAGTGAAGAAATGAGGTAATGATTCAAAATGTAAACTTTGACTTGGGCTAGAACCGTGAAGAATTTGATAATTTTGAAATCTTTTTGGGAAATAGTTATTTGTTGCTTTAAATGTTCTCAAAAGTATTTATTAGCTGCTCAAACTAATGAAGTTAACAGATGGGTATATATGTGCTTTTGGAACTATCTATTACTATTGAAGAAAATTCAGTTGATTACTATTAAATTATTTTTCCTGTAATAGAAACATAATTTTGCACATCCATGAATGAATTCTATCTTGCATGTTGAAATAAGCTATAATCAGTGTGTATCTCTATTTCAATCGTTTTTCTCAATTATTTTCTCCCAATTTGGGTGTATTTTGACAGGACTTTTGACTTTCGTTGAGGAAACATTGAGAAGGGAGTTTAGATGTGCACCCTCAAGGCCAATTTATTTAGTTGGAGAATCTTTGGGTGGATCCTTGGGTTTGGCTCTTGCAGCAAATAATCCTGATATAGATCTTGTACCAGTTTTGGTGAATCCTGGTATTCCTTCAACTCAAATGATTCTTATGATTATCACTAATATATTGATATAATCAAGATTTAATGTGTAGTTTTCTTTCATGGTCGAGACAGCAACTTGCTTCAGCAAATCACCTCTTCGCCCTTGGTTTTCTTTGATGGAAATTCTGACTGAGGAGTTCTACTCAAATATCCCTTTTACACAAGAAACATTATGGGTATGGTCATATAAACCTTTTACAATAGAAATTGAACCTTGTAATTAGATTAATATTAACTTCTTGTAGATAAATTAGCATTAATTTCTTGCACATCCTGCCCCTAGAGCACATCATGGTTCCTAGCAATTGATGCACTATGGTTGATATTATAGCACTTTTTGTATGGTATTAATGTTGTGTTTACAAACTTGATGTATTGAATTGTTATTAGGAGGGGTGTTCCACCTAGTCCCTGTTACCACTTATAATATATGAGGCTTGCACATATGATTTTGATCACATTGGTTCATATTTTTTGGAGGGCCTTTCAAAGGTTGGAATGTTGGTAGAAGTTGCTTCAGTTGTGCATCATGCTCTTCTTGGGCCAATTTTGTGATAGTCACCTAGTCATGTTCAAGTCACTTTCATTTTGTGTCATATGGTTAGTTCATGCCTTAGTTGTGAATACATTCTAGCGTGGTGGTGTAGTTGCCTAGTGTTTTCCTAGTATTATTCATGTTTCATAAGGTTTACATAATTTCACCTACATAATTTGTTTGTTGCAATAATAGTTTCGCTTTTTACCCATGTGGAATCCACTTCACCCTTATAATTTCATCACACTTCATTATTTGCCTAGGTAGTTAATGTATTGCGTCACATTTTTACCTTTTATCTAGGTAAAATCTTCATTTCATTTACACTTTTACCACTTTCCATCCCCTAGGAGGCACTTGACATTTATTTCTTATATTTCCCGAAGTTTTATACCATATTAGCATATCATTTCTCATTTTTCCATTTTTTCCAATGGGAATATGGCTAACTAGGTTGGGATATTGTAATTAAATCCTAAATCTTAGTTTGTGTACTTAATTATTAGCCTATTAATGTGCTAATATTTTAATTCCTAATAAAATATTATTTCCTAGTTTTATTGCTGATTTATCACTAGGAAGCACATATTTATGTCCATTTGGTAAATAACATAAAGCTAGCACTCTCCTTTGGCACACATGTTGAGGAAACTCGCTCAAAAGAGCCAATTCGTTTTTTCCAAACATTAGTGTTGTTCACGCATGCTAAATTGTCATTTTAACCATTCTTATATGCTATCACGCAGCTTGAGGAAGTTGTTAAATGTAGAGTTGACCAAGGGATTATCTGAGCACACACCCTAGGGTTTTGAATATCTATTCACCCATCCTCTTCATCAAATCTCCCATTCACACATGTGCACAATTTTCTAGGCCATTAGATGGTGCATCCTTCTAGACGGTTCCATTTGCATTTTTGTAATATCCTTTTTGGAATATTTAGCTAAAAATACCCAGAAAATATTTCAACAAAATTTTTCTAGAAATATTAATGAAAATCCACAAAACATTCTTATTAAACATCCCAACACATTTTCAATTAAATGCTGCAACTCAAAGGTACACAGGAGAATAGTAGAAATATTAGTTATATTTTATTTATATAGCCATAAGATTACATGGACATAACTAAGCTAGGGACCTCCAAATAGCTATTGCAATACTGATGTTGGCCTCCCACAATAAACTGCAACTGAAACTGACGCCCAAATTGAGAATCTGAATGATCCTCACTCCAATCTTCAGATATGTTGCAGATCTAATCTCCAATAATACAATTGAAGCTATGTGTGATTTTTGGGTCAAATATCCTCATTGGTGGGCTGGGTTTTGTTAGTTTATCAGATAGGTGTTTTAGTCTCAGATGGTTTCCATGAGGCTAAGGAACACAGTGGGTTAATTTTCTCCAATACCCAGAAAACATTTCTAAGGAAAATTGCTTTGATTAGAATTAATTAACCAGTTTATTAATTTTCCGAAGTCTAACTTAAGAAACTGGCTTAATTAATTTGGATTAATTGAGGTAAATCGATTTTCCTCTAGTGACTGCTACAAAAGTCATGTGATGGGGTCAATATGATCTGAGCCATCGATTGAGATTAGATCATGGTCATTGATTGATCCATAAGAGATTATAAGAGGAAATCAATGGGAATTTGCAGATCACAACAAAGAGACACATTTGTAGTGATAGAAAGAGTGCAGTAATAGCGTGGACATCAAGCAAAGAGGAATCATTAGTGGTTGAGTAGAATATTTTTGGAGATAATTTCTTCATCAGTTTCTTCCAGTTTCGAAGATCTAGAGGGAGAAAATTTTCCAATTCGATTTGTCTTTAGGAGGCTGAGATTTTTTTGGTGCGCAAGGGTTTCTGGAGGCCGAGTTTTTTTTCGCGCGTGTGGGAGAAAGAGGTAGTTTCTGAGCACGATTTCTTCCATGGGATGTCGAGAGGTAAGGCCGAGTTTATTTGTTAGAAGTCGAGTTTTCCAAAGGTCGTGAAGCCAAATTTCCTTCAGCTAGGGCTGCACGTGTGAGGTCGTACACACTTGTAGAGGGAGGCCAAATTATTTGAGAAGGGTCAAGTCCCTTCCAGTGATTTTTATGTGTTGGTATCTAGAGAAAATTAATTATCAAATCTTTGCTAGTTTACGACAAGCAGTTGTAAAATTCCAATCATAGATTTTGTTGAAGAATAATAATAAAAAGCCTTATCTACTGCACTGGTTTTCCCTTCAAGGTGTTTCGAGGGACATTTATCCCTAAATACTAGTGTTCATTATTTGTGTGTGTGTGTGTGCAATATTTTCTCTGTTCCTGTGGTTGATTTAATTTTCTGTGAAGTTGCAGTAATGTTTTATTCAGTATTTTCCATATAAATTTTCAGGTAGGTGAATAATAACCAGTGATTGCATTAATATTAAAAAAGTCACTGGTTTCCATCCTGTTACCCACCACTAGTGGGTGACACCAATAGGAGAAATTTTTCTCCTACATTGTCTTCAGTCGACAACCAGCAGCCCCTTGCAGCCCTGGTCGCTCAATGTGCCACCATCTCCACCACCTTAGCCATCCATTATGTGCCCTCGCCTATATGTATTGATCATATGTTTGAAGGCGGGCCTTCCAACCTTGAAGATATGGATTTCATTATATAGTTAGGTATTTTTGCTTACTTATCATGGACACTTTTGGGCATGAATTAGTGGGGGGATTCGGTGGAAAGAATGGACTTGGTTTGTACTCTTGTCCCCTTGTCCTACCTGGTGGTTAATCTTGTATCCTAGTCCCGTGGGATCTCCTTTATTGGCTATTAGATTTAGGAGCAACACTACATGGGAAATCTATAAAAAAAAATTAGGGCTACATTTTTCTTTGTTTTGATAATTGCATTTCAACATTTGCATGTTAAATTCACCCCATATCAACTTAACATTATTCAGATTTACAACATTATTCAACAACATATGCAATTATATAGAAAGAACATCATCATCATTGTAGTGGAACATAAAGGAACAATAGAAGAAATACATTCCCACATAGAGACACCACGATTGGTTGGAGACCAGGGTAAAACCCATTATGGGGAAAACCCTTTCAAATGTTTCTTCTTATTAGATTGTCATTGAATGTTTCAGCAAAAGAGAGTACAATGATCCATATCTTCATCCATACAACTAAACAATATCCATGAAGATGATCCCAGCAAAATCATTTTAACAAAATCATGAGATGAACCCAATAAAGATAATGATCAAAACCCCGATTCAGAAGTCTGCAATCAACTGCCACTGTCTATAGTCAACTACTGAACCTTGCGGTTAACGAACGAAATCTGCGTTCAAATGATAAAAACAAAACCTCGGTTCCAACCGCATAGATGATGTGATGTGCGTGCAACTGAGAGGCTTGAACGACACAGATGAGTCGGCCTGTGTGCGATTGTAGCCAAGAATTTCTAGTTACAAGCCTACAGTGGTGAGTTTTACCCACCACCTGCGGGTAGCATATATAGGAGAAACTTTTTCTCCTAGATGCTCCTCAGTTGGCTGCCAGTAGCCCCTTGCAGCCACTAGATAGCTCAATGTGCCATTATCTCTGCCACCCGAGCTAGCCATGTGGTCCCTTTCCCACTTGTTATGATTGCATGTTTGAAGGTGGTCCTCCCGACCCCGAAGGTGTGGCTTTTCACTGGTACAATTGAGTAATTTTTCTTACTTTCCATGGGCACTTTTGGGCGTGGATTGGTGGGGGGATTTGGCGGAATGAGTGTTCTAGGTTTGAACACTTGTCTCCTTTTCTTGCTCGGATTGTACAGGCACTACGACAACGCTCAAGATGGGGGTTGTCACTGTGATCCCCTCCCAATTTGTTCTAGTTGTCTCCCAACAACAGGCTATTGGGGGTAGCCCCTATGGAATGGAGTGAAGGAAAGCAAGGTGAGAATCAACTTACATGGGAGACACAGATGAGTAGCCTAGCCACTTGGTTGAAATCAAGCAAGATTATGATTAAATTATATTTTCTATTATGAGACTAGTGCCTTAATGGAGTCACAAATTCTTGCTTCTTGTGAATTGAAACCAAATAACCGGATGGACGTCCACCGCTTGAATGATTGACTAACCTATGTGAGATGCTTATGTAAGAGATTATGAGTGACTGCCATGTTGGATTAAGATTGGTTAGATTATTTAATTACTTATGTGAGATTTCTCTTAAGAGTACTTAAACAAGATAATGTTAATTTTTTATAACAATGGTATGTTCTATGCTTAAGCACAATTTAATTCAATGTTCCTTTAGCATTCTAATGACAATTTCCAACTATATCCAATAGCAATCACATTAACTTATAAACAATGACAGTAAATGCAAATAGAACATAAAATCATATGTTGAAAACAAGCGAAGACAAGAGGACACAAGATGTGGTGGATGCCAAGGACAAACCCCAATGTGGGGAACACTTTGATCAAATCTTCTTCAATAGTTCAACAATGAGAGAGATTACAAATATCATAAGTACAAGCCCAAAACGAATTTGCCAAATCAACAGACAAACTAGCAGCCAGTGTAGCCCTAACCAGAAAGGCAGTAGTGGTCAAAGCTGTCCCAAAACGTTCTCCAAACTGCAGTCCAATTCGGCCTTCCAGGAGAGTCAAAGTCAGCCCAAAACAATTTGGTCAAACCCACTCAAAGGAGAGAGAAACACTGATGTAATTTTACGTAGTCAATGTTGGTCAACCTATCCCAAAGTCCTCGATTTCTGTGCCAATAAATGCAGCCTAGAGAAACTGGAATTTTGGCGCAACAAGCTAAGGTCAACGTTGGTCAAATTCCCCTTGGTCAATGCTCTGAAACTTTGACTTGTTTTTCCTCAGAAAAACTCGACCTCCTGCCACATGTGTGAAGAAGAGAAGCTTCCTCCCAAAAGTACGAACCAAATAAGAGAAGAGAGAGATGATGTGATATGTGATGAGTTAGTGTCCAAATGAGGGAAGGGTCACTCCTATTTCTACAATTTGTTGAGGGTGAGGAGACCCATCCATTGGGCCTCATGAGCCTACATTTGACTGAGGCCGACCTTGACAATTTGTCCATAAGAAGAATAAATTGATAATTCCATTTCTGCTTATCAGAATGAGATGATCTTTATATCAAAATTGTACCTCTCCGGAAGAGGAATCCAGTGCAATAATCATCTCCATCATATGAGCTGTCCTAAGGTGGAAGTTGGCCCTATTTTCCAATTTTAACGCTCCCTCTCAACTAGGGAGAATTCCACCTGCTAATCCATCATCATGCCAACCTGTCATCCTGAACCATCTGCCATCACTACACTACTCTGTTGAACCATGAAGTAATAATGAAGAAGTGGTCGAGAGTGCATCATACTAGTTTTGATAATATCGGTATCGGGAAAATAGTGGCGAGGGTCCAGAAAATATCTTATCGGCAATATCGGCGAAAATATCGGCAAATATCGGCAAGCATAAAAAATAATTTTTTCAAATTTTTAAATATAGCCTATATTTTGCCGATATTTTCAAAATATTGCGATATTTTGCCGATATTTGCCGATATTTTGAAAATATCGCGATATTTTCAAAACAGAAAATATTGCGATATTTTCTCGGCGATATATCGTTTTGCCGAAAATATCGCGATATTTTTGAATATCGCCGATATGATCAACAGTGCATCATACCACTCTCCACTGACTAAAGTCAGTCCTTGATCCTAGATCAAGTTGTTGAACATCATGCATCTTAGTCATAGGGAGTACGACAATACACGATGTGTCAATCGGTAGTGCTATGGTCCCTAACCAACTTTTCCAAACTCATTGGCTAGATGAGAGGTACTTTCCATGATTCCCAAACTCTATGGGTAGGATGTGTGTCGGGGCATCAACGAGAAGGTGAACTACTTATCTTGCACATATGCCATAGGATAAGGTGAACCACTCATCCTATGCATATGTCAATCGTAGGGGAAGGTGAACAAATCACCCTACATCCAGCACACCACTAGGGGAAGGTGAACCACTCACCCTATGGTCGCTCATAGGTAGCTCCAAGAAGTACCCCATGCCCCCAAGAGTTCCCAGAGCTCTATGTCCAACTCATATGGAACCCTCATAAGAGGTTAGTTCCACGACTCCAAGTCTCTATGAAAAGGTTAAGAATTTGTCCTTCCCGAGAGGCTTCGTGAGAATGTCTGCAACCTGCTTCTCTGTCCTGATGTGTTGGAGCATAACTACTCCCCGTTGTACCATATCTTGGATAAAGTGGTGCCTGATATCAATGTGCTTAGAGCGGTCATGGAACACGGGATTCTCTAATAGACGAATCCCACTCTGGTTGTCGTAGAAGATCACGGTGGTATCTAGCACATGCTCAAATAGTTCATTGAAGAGCTTCCTCACCCAAACTGCTTCACAACAGGCCATACTCGCCGCAATGTATTCAGCCTTGGCGGTGCTTAGTGCAATCGATTTTTGCTTCCTGCTCATCCAAGATATAGAGGCAAATCCCAATGAGAAGCAACATCCAGACATACTCTTACGATCCACCACACTACCAGCGCAATCAACATCTGTATATCCATGGAGTCTCAAATCCTCGACAGTGTATCTCAATCCTTAGTGGATTGTGCCCCAGAGATATCTCAATAGATTCTTGGCAACAATCCAATGAATGTGATGAGGCTCCACCATATATTGACTCAACATGTGTAACGACCCATCTAAACTAATTAACTAATATAAAGTTTTAAACTTTATACTAAAACAGATATGATAAACTTTAAAATAAATATGAGTTAAACTTTAAAATAAATATAAATAAACTTTATAATAAATTAAATTTAAGAACTTTATTAAATATATAAAATTAAACTTTATAATAAAAATAAAATCTAAAACCTTATATAAAAAGGGGACGCATAAACCAAACGGGCTATATAACAAAATACACGTATAGACAAAAGACAACAGAGGGATAAATATCTGAGGGTCTCAAATGCATGGAAGGCGTGTCGGGAGGAGGGAAGGCGGTGGCTATAGGTAGGAGGGCGGCCACCGCCAAGCCCGCTATTAAAAACCAGAGAACTGAACCGAGAGAAGGGGGGTTGAAGAACGGAGCTAAAAACCAGGAGGAGGAATTCAGCAGTGAGAGAGGTCTGCCATTGGAAGAGCTTTAATCCGTCTGAGGTTCTGGGCACGGGGGACAGTGAGCTTCTGTGAGAAGCTTACTGGATTGAGCAGCCAGTCTCTGCTCAGTCTGGCTGGGTGGAATTGGTCTCCTAGTAATTGGAGCAGAGCAGTAGCAGCAACTTCACCAGATCAGATAGCAGTTCAGGTAAGTACAAAATCAAAATTTTTGCGGTTCCTGTTTTTCCAGTTATGGTTATTACACCTGGTATCAGAGCGCATCGTTCAAACCCTTCGACCTCACAGGCCCTACGCTCGTATCAATTTTGTGGTTAAATTCTGCTGCATAAAAACTTGTAAGAAATTCACGGTTACATTTCTGCGGTTTGAATCTAAAACCCCCTGTTTAACAAGCGTTGTGTGTTACCACTATACCATAGGACCGTCGTTGAAATTTTATTCACGATTTGGCTTGTGGGTATACACCAATAGCAGGCTTCATGAGCTTTGCATTTCACTAAATTACAGTCATAGGACGCGTGAGTTGTTGTTCAAGAAGAGGGCATTATAAATGTAATTTCCTACAGGGAATTCTTTGAATAAATGAATTCAGAAAACGTAAAGAGCACCAAATTCTGCAGAAGTTCCTGCAATTTTTTTAGCCATTCGGTGCCAAATAACCTATTTTCAGACGATTTGCCGCAGTTTTCAGTGCCTGAAAAGTTCACATAAATTGACAGGGGCATGAGATGATACCTGTCCTTTTCTTTGAACTAATGAATTCAGAAGGCGTATAGAGCATGGAGCTATGCGGAGATGGATGCATTTTATCCATTTGGTGCCAAATAACCGTCGATTTGGCGTAGTTTTCAGTTTCCCAAAATTTCAAATAAATTGGCAGGAGCATGAGATGATACTTGTTGTTGTTTCGATGCCGGGAAAATTTCAAGCACATCGTTTTCTGTGCATAATTGCCCATTTTTTAAAGCTAGATTTCATGAAGATTGATGAAATTTCTAGCCATTTGGTATTGGTTGTCCCGTCTTTAAACAATTACGATCGGCCCAGCATATCCTACGATGCGGTGAGCGTGGATCAAATAGGCGACCTTCATATCTTCAGTCTGACGCTCTCCTTTAAAGGAATTAACCCTTGTCGCATCTCTTTGAGCCGCTCCACCTTGCAGCTGAGGAATTTTCGTGATACGTCACGGACTTCCTTAACAGCGGCTCGCATTGATCACTGCGACTAGCCATTTCTCCAGCAAAAATCTTCCCAAAGATGTAGAGGCGGCCTTAAGATATATGAATATAATTTGAAATAATTTAGAGCCTAGTTTGAAATAATTTAAAGGCAATTTAGTGGGCATCGATTCATTTTGAGGTCAATTTCCATGGTTAGCCTCAAAAATCCCGTGGTCACTGAGCGGAACCCTCTTCTGCTCAAGAGGTTGAACATTGAATTTCATTGCCCAAGGAAGGGATTAAAACGGTTCAACAAAATTAGGGTCTCCTTCCCTGCGAGAGAAGTGAGATTAAATTTGGTCTCTATGGCGATCACAGGAATAGAACGCCAGACCTCTGTGGTGATACTGACCTCTGGTGCTAGTGGACGCGCGAGTTATTTGCTTTCTCTCCGAACTTTCAGCAGATTGGTTTTCTCAATACATACTTGGCTTTGTGGCTTTTCATGTCCCTTCAGCAGCCTTCGAAATGGCTTATGTTTCCCAAAAGACAGAGAAGCGTAAGGTAGAAGTGTCGTACCTAAATTCCGTTATGAAGATTCTCTTTCCAAGGAGGAGGAAATTTCGTAGAGACGAAGACGAGGATGTTTGCAGAAGGTTCTTCTCGGCAGTATTATTTGTTTGTTACTTTGGCGGGAAGAATTTTTTTACATAGTTGTGGACACCTGTTTTGGGAATTCAAAGGCTATACTAGTTCTTTAGCATGGCCTTAATGAACACAGTGGGAGATACACCCGGTTTTCAAGGCGGTTGAATTCACATGGCTATAACGTTTATGGCATGGTTTGGATTGCTGGTCTGCCTCAGCGAGTCTGCCCAAAATCTCGAGTTCTGTTGGAACCAAATAATTGAGTTCTGTTGGAACCAAATAAGTTGAGAGGGAGCCGAGTCTTCTTATAATTGTAAATTTATCCATATAACCGAAGGGGTATACTTGGGATTAGTTTATTGAAAAATAGGGATTTCGAATTGAGGTACAGAAAGTAAAGTACAGATCGAACAATCACATGTACATAAAGTAAAGTGCAGATAGAACATTAAACGATCGACAGAAAACAAGCCAAGACAAGAGACACAAGATGTGGCGGCTAGCCAGGGGCAAACCCCACAATGTGTGGGGAAACCCTTTGATCAAATCTTCTTTTATCTTCAATAATTCAGCAGAGAGAAATAGTACAATAAATCTGATTCATATCAGAAGTAGCAAACCCTAGATCAGCAGCATCAGCATTAACGGCTTCATTATCAAACTAGGGCAGACAATATCTCACAAACCGACCGTCGGATTGACTTCATTCCACCACCAAAAGTTTCGGCTTCCAGAGGAGGTTTAGATGAATCTACAGCGCAGTTCCAAAGAGGAGATCTTCTAGGCCTCGCAAGTCAATCTTTACTTCTGCAGTTGCAGCGTCAGTTTCG
>APFE031116757.1:0-21565 GCA_000404065.3 Pinus taeda
CTAAAAGAATACTTCGTTATGTTCATGGTATAGTTTAGTTTGGGATTCATTATAGTGTAGAAGCATATCCTCTATTGGTTGGTTTCACTGATTCTGATTGGGCTGGTGACCCTGATGATCGAAAGTCTACTATAGGTTATGTGTTCACTCTTGGTTCAAGACCTATTACATGGGCTTGCAAGAAACAAAGTTTCATTTCTCTTTCTTCAGTAGAAACAGATTATCATGGTGCCATAGAAGCTAGTAAGGATGCCCTATGGCTTCGTTAGATCCTGTCAGATTTTGGCTTTGAGCAGCAGTATCTGACTACACTTTGGTGTGATAATAAAAGTGCCATTCAACTATGCAAATATCCAGTCCAACATCAATGCAGAAAACACATTGAACTGCACATGCACTTCATTAGAAAGATCATTCATGACCATGTTCTTGAAGTGCAATATTGTTCAACAAATGATCAAGTTGCAGACATCTTTACAAAGGCTCTCACAGAGGCGAAGTTTACGAAACCTCGATTTATGCTTGGAGTTCAGGAAGTCGTAACTAAGGGGGGATAGGCTCTAACGCCTCCTTCCTTCTCCTATTGTGTCATATTTGTAAATCCTTCAATCCTATCCCAAGTTGTTCTTAAGGGGGGATGTTAGGATATTCCGACACATAGGAAATAGTTAAGTATAACTTGGTCTAGTGTAAAGTTAGGTAAAGTGTGTTTCTTTACTATGTACTTTTGTAACTTACAATATGACGGTCATGATATGTTCTAAACATGAAGTGATCTGACGGTTCATTATCTCCTCAGTATTACCGACACTTGATCCGTGGGTTAATACCCGATTGGTCCATGATCTTTATTTAAAGAGCATGGAGGGTCATTTTTAGGGTAATTGTTCATGAGAGAACCTTATGTAATTTTTCATTCTTTGGTTAATAAATTTCCTGAAGTGGCCGCATTGGCTCAAGTCATGGACTATTTTCCTCTTTGAGGGTTTTAATCACATTAAGAATACTAGTGTATTGATTTGTGATTTGTCTGTGAATAGTGTCCTTTGGTGTTTTGTCTAAGGAACTTACCCTGTAAATTCCCACAGTCCCCAGTATGGTCGCCACTATGTTGTCATTCTGCCTTTTTGAGGTTGAGGGAGTAAACACATAGGACAACATGAAAACCACTTTGGAACTTGGGATCTAGCCCTGCCAGCTTTAGAGAGGGATATCTCTGTAAAATCTACGTTTGTTTTATGTGAATTTTAGGCTAGTTATGACTGTGATGGTTGTTTTGATTGAATGGCTTGGTTGATTTAATTGCTATAATTTCGTTGGGCTATAGAGTCTAAAGATTTACTTGGATTTGGCATGAAATTTTAGAGGAGTTTCACAGGGAAATCTACGTTGCACTAATTGGATCTTTTCATAAATTTAAATGGATTATGAGAGAGCAGAATAGGGTGATATATGTAACATGTCCTATTCATCACAGTTTTTGTTCAGTAATTGATATTTTCAGAAATAACAGAGAAAGGAAAACAATGTTTAAACACAATAAACCGAAGAAACAAATCACCATTTTGTACACTACATGAATCCTATGAAAATGTTCTTGTATTATTGATACTTCTAGAAACTTCAAAATTACAATTTACAAAGGAAATTATATTCAAAAATCAACCCTTAATACTTCAAACAGTGAAGTATTTATGCAAATAATTATAAAATCATTACAAAATCATTGTCTCAACCAACAATGTATTATTAGCCTTATTCTAAACAATACAATCTATTTTTTGCAGAAAAATAGGAAATGTAGACAACTGCAATGGGAAGGTGGCTTTGTTTTGGTGGATTCGGTTGATGAATCAGCCTCAAAACTGTGTTGCGCTGATGTGTTGGATGTCATGTTGGCTATTGTTTTTACTGCATCTGAAGTACCCTTTAATCCAGTAAATCAAAAAGTTCTTCCCACCTTTTTTCATCTAGTATGGTTAATTTAATTACCCTCCGGTAAATCTCATCAACCTCAGTATATTTTGCAAAAGTTGGCTTCACTGTAAAAACATGTTTTAGCTCATTCTGGATGTAGAAATCATTTTCCATGGTTTCTAAAAATCCTTTGACTATCATACTACATTTTATGCCACTGAACTTGACATTGCTTCTAGCCATTTCCTTCATCTTCATAACATAATATTCCTAAGTGATCAATTTATCATATATCACATATACACAAGGCAATCCTTTCTGGATTAATGTTTCAATTCTGTTGCAAAACTTGTTCACTCCTAGCTCTGACATCATTCCTCCAATTGATCAATAATGTTCCTTTTAGTGAAAATTTTCTTGACTTCCAAAATGGTGGTAGTCCTATCACTAATTCCTAATTCTTCAAGTTCATATTTGTTCTTTGAATTCAGGAATTTGATAATGTTGGAGGCTTCTATGTGCATATCTCGCAACTCCTCCCTTACGTTAACAACGCTTTATGTGGCCTTTTCTATCAATTCTTTCTGTTCAAAAATGATTTGGATAGATGGAAAAATCTCGTTCATAGAGTCCAAAATACCTATCCAAATGGTTTCCTTAGCTTGGGTCAAGGTCTAACCAATTGATGTATCCCTTTCTACCTTCTGCAATCTCTTTAACAGTCTCTATGATTTTTGCACTTCAGTAAGATGAGAAGCTTCAGCTCTGGCTTTATTTTATTCTAGAGCTTTGAGCTTCCCATGCAATGCCTTGATCTCTTATGATTAGATTGAAATTTTCTCCAGTGCCTTTGTCACCTATTCAGCACTTGTAGTATGAGTGGAAGAAGTAGTTGCAATAGATGTTCCTGTTTCTAGGAGCTAAGTGATGGTTATGGCATCCAGGGGGACATTGGCCATATTATCACTTTGTTCATCCTCTTTTATAATCTTTTCCATTTCTGCCTCCATCTACCTAATATATTTATTCTACTCTACAATCAACTTCATCATGTCAGCTTTCTATGTTTCATCCTCTTCAATGTCTTTGGTTAGGGCAGCCTCTATGGCTAGTAGTTTTATATGCTTTCTCAATGTTGCAGTATCCATATTTTTATTCTTGATGATCTCCTGTGCAACATTTATATCTTTAGGATCATATCCTATCTTGATTACCAAATATTCCAAAGATTTGATCATATTATCCTTTTCTAAGGAGGATACCTTTTCCATTTTCAACTGAGACTAAATGTTGGTGTATGAAACTTGAAACTTAGACAATGACATAGAAGTATTAGTTAATGTAGAAGAAATCATCTCACCAGTGTGCTTATGCATCTCCACTTGATCAATGGGATGGAATTTGGGCCTCAAGAAAGGTCATCTTCATCTTTCCATGCTCTGTGTCTAAAACTGATAACAATTTGCTCTGTGAGCTAGAGGTCTGCTTCCAAAACTGATTGTAGGTATTGTCCTTAAGAATCTAATTCTTAAGTTTAATCTATCTATACCTATCAAAAATAGTCTTCTCCTTCTCTCCTTAGACGTTCTGTGAATCCAACCCTATTTCCTTTTGACCTTGTGATGTTGAAGTTCCAATAGGAGATGTAACAAATTTGCTACTTGTAGGTGGTGAATGTGTAATTATAATGGCATCATGATCTTTTGTCTCCTTTTCAACATCTATCCTAGGAGTCACTTTTTCCCTTTTCTTGTAATTGATCCTCAATTCTTTGGCATCACTACCAATTTTTGATGATGATCCTTCCTCTCGTTATATTTTAGTCATTTTCTCTTGAGGAGTGGGAGTCTATAAACTTGAAGTAGAAAATAGTTGTTCTTCAGCTTCCTGCAAAGTATTCTCTATCCATTCCAATTGATTTTCATACTTTTCTATCTCAGGCCTTGAGGTATGGATGTAGGGAGTAGTTTTTTTTTCTACTCTTAACATGGAAATGATACCCAAAGGATCCTAAGACCATGTAAAACTCAAACTGAATTTCATCTCTTTAAGAAGTTTTTCTGCTTCTTCTCCTATTGTCCTAGTATTTCATATGAATGGGCCCATCTATATCTTTATGTGAAACTGTGACGACTTCTTTTTCCACCACAAAATGAATGTCAACAGAATTTAACATTTTTCTAACGTATTCCAGGGAAAAATCCTCATGGCGAGGTATTTAGGGAGTTTGTATGGTGCCAATTAACATCCACAAACTCTGATTTTTGTGTAGTTTTGGTATAAATACCAATCTCCAGTCTTGGCCTGATCTGTTAGATGTAAAATTCTTTTGATATCTTCACTGATAGTGGGTTGTATTGAGTTTTTTAGGATGTTCATTGCTGGGTGAAAAAACTCTTCAATAAATTGTTTGTATGAGGATTCTTGTTTCTCATTCATAACCAATGAAGTCAAAAAAATCATAGGTTGCTTGTTTCCTTCATCATTTGACTTCTGCATAGAAAAAACAAACATGTCTACTTGATAATAAATGAACATGTAGATTAAAATGGAAGTGTAATTAAAATTGGTTCTGTTGGAAATTTCAGAAACTATTCATGAATTTTATCAACCAATAATTGACTGAAATTGAATAAAATGGATGGTTTACTGTCTGTGGAAAATATGGAAAGGAAACCTAGAATGGGCTCATCTACCCACTTATCAAAATAATAACCCAAAATTGATGAAATTATGGATATAATTTGTTTAGCTTTATCAAGGAAGATAGAGGAAGGGTATGGATGGTTCTTCTTAGGTAATTTAACATTTTCAGGCAAGAAGATCTCAAAATTTTTGGCTCTTGTAGAAAAATCAAGCATCTGATAAAGCTGAGTGAGGGCTTCTAAGGAGAAAGGGGCATTATTTTCCACATGGGGAGCCAACATCATCTAGGTTATGGATTGGGAAGTAATTGTAAACAGGATGTCACCAGATGGGGCCATAATAGCTCTTTGGCCAGGGACATAACATACTTGACATTTTCTGGTGAATTCAAGGACTTGGAAGGTCAGAGGGAAGATATAATGAGGAAGATTGGACTCCCAAAGTCCAATTTCATTAGTTTTATCTGCATGCTTGTCTTCCAGACAAAAGTATAGCTCTAAAAACTCACAGTCACACTAGGTTTCACCAATCCAGTAATCCTTATCGGTGAAACGAATGTGATCTAGATCTATGGAGGGAGGGATCAATGGATTGACAGGTTTATCCTGGGTTTTTATCTTTGTAGGCATGATTAGATTAGTGAAGATTAATAATAAGTGATAGGATAGCTTACTGGGAATAGTTTGAAGCATTGAGTTATCAGGGAAGGATACAGAGGGTTTTCAATTCTGATCTAGTCTGGTTGCATTACTTCCTTGAAAATGATTTCTTATAGAAACTATGAATTACAGATAATGAGCAGTGAAAGGGAGAAATGTGATGGTACGAAAGAATTTAAAAAACAATTGGAAGTTCCATTGGAGGTGGCATAGGACCGTTAAGTTTGAATAGTTACCAGGGAAGGTGAATTGAATGTCGAACGATTATCTTTACTGGGAGAGAAATTAATTGGGAAATGACTATGCGACATGGCAGGAGATGAGTAGGGGAGGTGACGAAGTAGGGCCATGATAAGTGGATGAGGGGAAGGAAGTTTCAGAGGGGGTAGAGGGTGGTAAGTAGTATTGACCAAGGGTGGGGTGCCAAATTATGAGAAGGCACCATGTTAAGATGGGCCCAGTAGGGGAAAATTGCCTTTTCGTACCCACCCCCCGATGGTAAAGGCAGAATGGAGGGGGGTGAAAGTGAATGACGGCCATGGATCATGAGGGAAAGATGATCCCGATGCTCTAACAGTAATTTCGATGCTCTAACAGTAATTTCCATTAACTGTATACGACAAAAGAACTTTTTCCATATGCACCTTTAGTTCTAGTTTTTGGACTTAGGATAAAGGTTAGAAATTAAAAAAATGTAAAAATTCTTTATCCCATCCCACCCTTTTTACAATGTTACTAAACTTAGGATAAAAGTCACATAGGCATATATTTATAAAACCAAATTATTTCTACCTACTCTTTAACTAAACTAACATTTTTATTTTTCTAAGGGGGTGCACTTAGACTAGCAAACCCACATTATTTTCTTTTATGAAAAATAAAAAACTATCTAAATCCTATAGCTTATTTCTTTCTAAGGGGGTGCACTTAGACTAGCAAACCCACATTATTTTCTTTTATGAAAAATAAAAAACTATCTAAATCCTATAGCTTATTTCTCCTATTGATTCAGATTAAACAATTGAATCAATGTCATTTTCTACCTAACAACTCATTTACCAAGATTAAACTGTTTGGAAAATCTTTATTCTCTAGTCTAATTTAAAGAATTTTAAACATGATTATATTGTATGATTAAACAAATGATTAGTCATTGTGGCATTTTAAACAAGATTCACACAACCATTATTTATCAATGATGAAGAAAGAAAATAATCTATTAGTAGTGGCATTTAGACTTGCAACACTTTTAGTATTATTTCTTTTTGTTTTTCTTTTGATGGGGTTCTACCTTTTATTCTTTTTCAATATTTTGTTTTTGTTTTTTTTCTTTTTTATTTATACCCTCTTTTCATTTTTATTCTATTTTTCTTTTATTTGGAAATCATTTGCAAATTTACAATTATTTACAATATAAGATTCCTAAGATGAAATACTCAATCACTTTAAGATATTATAAATTATAGGACCCTAACAAAAGGAAAATAGCAACTTAAATTAGGACCCTAACAAAAGGAAAATAGCAAAGCAACCAAGACAGGAATACTTAAACTTACTTTGTCTTAAACTTACTTTGACAAAGTAGATAGTAATATGACCATCTTAGAATATGGAAATAACAAGAATTCACTTTAAACTCTACTCATACACAACCAATGCATATGTAACATTTGAATTAAGATAAATATTTAATGGTGATCTTAGTACAAATACACTAGTGACAATCTCTCATAAGAGACAAGAATTATGAATGGTTTATGAAGCTAATATTATTTCTAAAGGAAATAGTGTAGAAGGAACTAGTGTCTCCAAAGTCTAAAAGATATAATGGAACCACATGGTGGGGTCCTTGCTAATTAGTAAGGCCATTTGATAAAAAAAATTACAATGATAAACTTATGATAATGCTACTAACTTTTATTGAAGTGCAAGTTACTAGCCCTTGTTGGGTTGTGATACATGTTGATAACCCTTTATGGGTATGTAACTAACAGTTGATAAGTTTTGTAATGAAGGTTGAAACTATATATATATATACCTTCTTGAATGAGATTTGATTGAAACTAATAACCTTAATTATTGTGAATGTAGGTCAACGAGACAAAGTAATCCTGGTCAAATCTTTGTGCTTCCTTGATCAGAGAGAAAGTATGCTACATAAATAAGCATTTAACCAGGTTACTTCAGCGGCAAGGAGCTACTAAGAAATGAAATAGAAAAATTATGCATGAGGCATATTTCAACCCATTTTGAAGGCCAAGAAACACTGAGGACAATGTTTCGTTCAAGGGGGAATATGTAACACCTCGGTTAAAATTAAAAATTTTAATTTAATTTTACTATAAAGATGTGGTAAATAACTTATATAGAGATGTCGTAATAGTGCAATATAGAATCCTAATGAGAAACTTTGATATTTTAATTTATTTTAATTTTATATAATAAAAAAAAAAGTATGACAAATCTTGGAATTTAAGGGAAAAGACCCTAAATGAAAATTTTTAGTTTTCAAGACAGTTGAGTAAGTTACGTAATCCTTCCCTAGAGATAAAACATCTTGGTAGGGACCAGAAGCCGAAGGAAAAATGGAGAGAGAGAGAGACCAGAGGCATCTAAAAGGAGGAAGGAAAGCAAAATTGAGAACCTTGGACAAGACACTGTCGAGGTGAAGTGGGACACTACTGGAAGGGTTTTCTTAAGTTGGACTAAGAGCTAGTTGAAGCCCTAAAGTTTTTAAGTTCTTGGTTGAACTAGGTAGTCTTGAGGCCCATGAACAAAGCACTGATTACTAACTACCTTGGAATTGAAAAGGCTTGGGAGGAGAGTTGGATGTAATTTATAACCTCATTAGTTGGGATGAGGAGTCTTCTTCCAATTTGAATTCCCTAGTTGTCTAAATGGAATTAGATAAGTACATTATTGATTTTGGAATCTTTATTTGTTATGTATATAATTAAATTTTAATGAAAGTTTAATGGTTATATGTTGACAAGATCTTTTCAGAAATAAAGTGATTATGGTGATAGTCAAATTGTAGTTTCATTCAGTGCAAAATGGGGAAATTTTAGTATGTTTTTAAATAAATAAAGATAGGTATGAAGAAATAACTGAAAGGGCTTATCAATAAATCAAAATGGGAGCAATTGTTATAAATAAACACTTCCAAAATGTGACTAAGTATGTAGTCGGTAAAAAAGAAATGGTTGTGGTAGGTAATGGTCGAAGCTGAACAAACCAATGTAGGAAACCAACTAAGTGATTGATTTGGTCATTGACACACAATTGATTATACTTCTAAAAGATAGAAGTTACTTGTTTCATCAGCAAACGAATCAGAATAGATAATCATCAGTAAATTCAACCCCACATGTATGAAAGAAGAACTGGAAAATAGACACTTAAGACTTGGTTTAGCTCTGAGGCCAAGGCATTCCAAGGCCAAGGCATTCCAACACCCTCATAGGAAGTCCCATGTATGAGACTTGTATTGTGACAAATGGAGATTTTTTTCCAAAAATTAACAAATGCAAGTACCTACGATTATAAGGAGACAAAGAAAATAGAAAAATTATTTGATGGAACTACGTGCTTCGTTGAAAAAACATGATTAATAATCATTTGATAAAAGAAGCTAAGATAGAATTAAAAAAGGTACTAAATCTTATGCACATATACTTTTTCCATATAAACAATATAATGGAAATGAATTTCCTTTCGCCATAAATGAACCATAAATTTTAACAATACATGAGAACCTCTTGGCAATAATTTTGGGTATCAAATAACCTTAATAAAAAATTTACCCAGAAGTATTTAAGTTTAGATTACAAAGAATACTATATAATTCTCAGGAATATTTTAGTAGACATGGTCTTGTCCCCAGGAGGGGTAGGCCTTGTAGCCATATCGAATACAACAATAAAAGCGAGTATTTCTTACAACCAGCATAAAATACGAGCCAATCAACAAAGAAACAAAACTTTTATTATCAAATATAAAGATATGTTTAGGGAAAACCCTGATAAACTAACCAACTATGGGAGTTAGAAGAAAAATAGGTCCAAATGTTGCAAGGCTGAAGAACACCGTACCTTGAAATATGGATTTCATGAAAATTATTAGTTAGGAAACTTAACTAGGGGAAGTTGGAAAATTACCAGAGAAAAGGGAAAGATTGTAAAATTGAACCTACCTTCAAGCAAAACTCCTTCAACACCTCCACGTGTGAGTGATCATCCTAATAAGAATGGGGGCACATGAGTAGAAGAAGTAGTGGTATTATAAAACCAAGGTCAAATCTTACCTTCAAAACCCTCTAGTAACAAACCTCATATTGCGAGTCGGCAGTGATGAATTTGAAAGGCTCTAAAATTATACAGGCTGGAAGAGGATTTCTCCCTTTTGTTATGGCAGGGTGTGAGAGCCAATTTGGTTGAACCCTATCCCAACATAACCTACTAAAAGAGGGAAATATTCACACTAGATAGAATTCCAAAAGGTACCTGTCATGGAAAGGAGACAAAAATGTAAGGCAAATTCATTCAAGTTTTATTTGGAATAAAGTAACTAGAATGATGAGTAGACGGGAAAGGGGATTACATGTATGATGGATACTCTTTGCGATGAGTTCCCTAGTACTCCTAGAATGAAAACCCATCTTTTAAGTGATTAAATGAGTTATACCAAAGAAAAGAAAATCATTTAGATAAGCCTAACTCGAAATTACCCGGAAATCCTCAATAATAACATAGCCATGTATGTGACCTCACAGCCATGGCAAGGGTTTGAGTAACCCTCGAAATATGATATCAAACTCCAACTACCTCTGTAGAAAGGAGAAGACTAGTACTTAACTAGACATGACAAACCAAGAAATAATTAAGTGATGACTATAATGCCTTACATTTGACCGGAAAAATTTCTATAATAGTTCAATTATGGAGCTTACCTGATTGAACAAGGGATTTGGAATAGACAACCTACAAGTTCCAAAACAAGTTGTTCTCTACATAACTGTAGAGCCATTCTCAGCGTAGAATATTGAACGAATGACCTCCTTGTGATCCCAAGATGGGAGTGTGGTTACGCTCTAATGTCCTACTCCATCCTTAGTAGTTGATCAAAATGCTAATGAACAATAACCATGGAGGCTAGGTGGAAAAAAACTGTAAAAGCATCAAGATTGTTTAGAACCTCAATATGTTCAGAACCTTATAACATAACTTAAAAACTATGCTTAAGTGATAGGTCTATGTAATAACACCATACCGTAGCTCCATAATAGCGCCATACCATAGCTCCATCATCCAGTTGAAGTATTTACCTTTAATTAAACAACATGCTTAGACTAAGAGGGAAAAAAAAGAACTATACTCTTATTTCATTCATACACATGGGGTTGAATTTACTTATGATAACTTAAAATATAATCATAATAACATATAATAAAATTAAATAATATAGAATATTTATTTAAATTTGAAATATAATTAAACCAACAATTAAAATTATATCATTAATTATTAAAAAAAAACATTTCAATAAATAAATAAATAATAATAATATATATTATTATATTTAAAACACATAATTATAAAACTTAATTTTAACATTAAAACATTTATGATAATAACATTTTATTAAATTGTATTTTAGTAAACTAATAATAAAATAAGTATTTATTAAAATTTAAAATACATAAATTGTATATGATTGACACTTCCATCGAGCAAGTGCAAGTGTAGCTCATTTGTCTCTTAAAATGTCAACCAAAAATTATATTGATGTGAGTAATACAGAAATGTTACAATAAAATTACACTTCTTACGAAAAAAACTACCACACTCCAATTATATATATATATATATATATATATAGTATATAAATATATATTATATATAAATATATATATATATAAATCCTCGCTAATTTTGGATCAAGATTAAATCAATGTAAACTTTGATAGTAGGAGCAAAAAGTATATGTCCTCTTTCCTTAATGGTTAATCAAGAGACTTAAAAATGAAAATGGAGGAATAATTAATTGTGGTTTAGTGTAACATTTCGATGCTTTGTAAATTTTATTTTTTCTTAGGTCAATATTAGTGAATGTACAGCTAGAATATTGTGGATATTGTAGTATTTTGTTCAAAAGCTTCAAGGTTAGAATGTGTGGTCTAATACATGCTTCATTTTGACAATGTCTACTCATTTCAACTTGCTTATATAAATCATATATCTAAACTGAGCTTTAAATTAATGTCTTTTAATACAATAACTATTCTCAATTCGTGTTAATATAAGATGCTAAACAAAATTTTAGATTTTTTTTTATCTTTCTAAACTTTGCAAAATTAAATTAACTTGTTATCTTAATACAATTAAACATTAACCATTATGTATATATATATATATAATATGTTTTGTTATCATGCCCTATACAGCTTTTTTTTTTAACTTTGGCAACATAATATTTCTCTTATCATCTCGTTAAATGTTGGAATCATTTTTAATTATAATGCTCTTGTTTTAAGTTAAAATAAGAGTATAGTTCTTTTTTTTCCCTCTTAGTCTAAGCATGTTGTTTAATTAAAGGCAAATACTTCAGCTGGATGATGGAGCTATGGTATGGCGCTATTATGGAGCTATAGTATGGTGTTATTACATAGATCTATCACTTAAGAATAGTTTTTAAGTTATGTTATAAGGTTCTGAACATATTGAGGTTCCAAACAATCTTGATGCTTTTACAGTTTTTTTCCACCTAGCCTCCACGGTTATTGTTCATTAGCATTTTGATCAACTACTAAGGATGGAGTAGTACATTAGAGCGTAACCACCCTCCCATCCTAGCATCACAAGGAGGTCATTTGTTCAATCTTCTACACTGAGAATGGATCTACAGCTATGTAGAGAAAAACTTGTTCCGGAACTTGTAGGTTGTCTATTCCAAATCCCTTATTTGATCATGTAAGCTCCATAACTGAACTATTATAGAAATTCTGTCCGGTCAGATGTAATGCATTGTAATCATCACTTAATTATTTTTTGGTTTGTCGTGTCTAGTTAAGTATTAGTCTTCTCCTTTCTGCAGAGGTGTTTGGAGTTTGATATCATATTTTGAGGGTTACTCAAACCCTTGCCATGATTGTGAGGTCACATACATGGCTATGTTATTATTGAGGATTTCCAAGTAATTTCGAGTTAGGCTTATCTAAATGATTTTCTTTTCTTTGGTGTAATTTATTTAATCACTTAAAAGATGGGTTTTCATTCTAGGAGTACTAGGGAATTCATCACAAAGAGTATCCATCATACATGTAATCCCCTTTCTTGACTACTCATCATTCTAGTTACTTTATTCCAACAAAACTTGAAGAATTTGCCTGACATTTTTGTCTCTCTTCCCTGACAGGTATCTTTTGGAATTTTATTTAGTGTGAAGCTTTCCCTCTTTTAGCAGGTTATGTTGGGCTACGGTTCAACCAAGTTGGCTCTCACACCCTGCCATAACACAAGGGAGAAATCCTCTTCCAACCTGTATAATTTCAGAGCCTTTCGAATTCATCATTGTTGACTCGCAATACGAGGTTTATTACTAGAGGGTTTTGAAGGTAAGGTTTGACCTTGGTTTTATAATACCATTACTTCTTCTACTCATGTGCCCATTCTGATTAGGATGATCACTCACACATGGAGGTGTTGAAGGAATTTTGCTTGAGGGTAGGTTCAATTTTACAATCTTTCCCTTTTCCTCTGGTAATTTTCCAACTTCCCCTAGTTAAGTTTCCTAACTAATAATTTTCATGAAATCCATATTTCAAGGTATGGTGTTCTTCGGCCTTGCAACATTTGGACCTATTTTTCTTCTAACTCCCATAGTTGGTTAGTTTATTAGGGTTTTCCCTAAACACATCTTTATATTTGATAACAAAGGTTTTGTTTCTTTGTTGATTGGCTCGTGTTTTATGCTGGTTGTAAGAAATATTCGTTTTTATTACTTGATTCGATATGGCTATAAGGCCTACCCCGGACAAGACCATGTCTACTAAAATATTCCTTAGAGTTATATAGTATTCTTTGTAATCTAAACTTAAATAATTTCGTGTAATTTTTTTTTATTAAGGTTATTCGATACCCAAAATTATTGCCAAGAGGTTCTCATGTATTGTTAAAATTTCTGGTTCATTTATGGTGAAAGGAACTTCACTTCCATTCTATTGTTTATATGGAAAAAGTATATGTGTGTAAGATTTAGTACCTTTCATAATTCCTTTGTTAGATTCCCTTATCAAATGATTATTAATCATGTTGTTTTGACGAAGCATGTAGTTCCATAAAATAATTTTTATACTTTCTTTTTCTCCTTATAATCGTAGGTATGAACTTGCATTTGTTAATTTCTGGAAAAAAATCTCCATTTGTCACAATACAAGTATCATACATGGGACTTCCTATGAGGATGTTGGAATGCCTAGGCCTCAAAGCCAAACCAGGGCTTAAGTGTTTATCTTCCAGTTCTTCTTTCATACACATGGGGTTGAATTTACTGATGATTATCTATTCTGATTCATTTGTTGATGAAACAAGTAACTTCTATCTTTTACAAGTATAATTAATTTTGTGTCAATGACCAAATCAATCACTTAGTTGTTTTCCTACATTGGTTTGTTCACCTTCAACCATTACCTACCACAACCATTTGTTCTTTACCGACTACATACTTAGCCACATTTTGGAACGGTTTATTTATGGCAATTGCTCCCATTTTGATTTACTGATAAGCTCTTTCAGTTCTTTCCTTATACCTATCTTTATTTATTTACAAACATATTAAAATTTCCCCATTTTGCACTGAATGCAACTAAAATTTGACTATCACCATAATCACTTTATTTCTGAAAAGATCTTGTCAACATATAACCATTAAACTTTCATTAAAGTTTAATTATATACATAACAAATATATATTCCAAAATCAATATTGTACTTATCTAATTCCATTTAGACGACTAGGGAATTCAATTGGGAAGAAGACTGCTCATCCCAACTAACGAGGTTATAAATTACATCCAACACTCCTTCCAAGCCTTTTAAATTCCAAGACAGTTAGTAATCAATGCTTTGTTCATGGGCCTCAAGACTACCTAGTTCAGCCAAGAACTTAAATACTCTAGGGCTTCAACTAGCTCTCATTCCAGCTTAAGAAAACCCTTCCAACAGTGTCCCACTTCACCTCGATAGTGTCTTGCCCAACATTCTCAATTTTGCTTTCCTTCCTCCTTTTAGATGCCTCTAGTCTCTCTCTCTCTCCTTTTTTCCTTCATCTTCTAGTCCCTACTGAGATGTTTTATCTCTAGGGAAGGATCAAGTAACTTACTCAATTGTCTGGAAACTAAAAATTTTCATTTAGGGTCTTTTCCCTTGAATTCCAAGATTTGTCATACTTTTCTTTTTATATAAAATTAAAATATTGAAGTTTCTCACTTAGGATTTCTATATAGCACATTATTTACCACATCTTTACAATAAAATAAAATAAATTTTTTTAATTTTCACCGAGGTGTTACATATTCCTCCTTGAGCGAAACATTGTCCTTAGTGTTTCTTGGCCTTCAAAATGGGTTGAAATATGCCTCATGTATAATTTTTTTTATTTCATTGCTTAGTAGCCCCTTGCCACTGAAGTAACCTGGTTAAATGCTTATTTATGTTGTATACTTTCTCTCTAATCGAGGAAGCACAAAGACTTGACCAGGATTACTTTGTCTTGTTGACCTACATTCACAATAATTAAGGGTATTGGTTTCTATCAAATCTCATTCAAGAAGGTGTGTGTATATAGCGCACCACTAGGGGAGGGTGAGTTGCCCTGTGGTTGTATGTTGCTCCAGTAAGTACCCCAACCCCCCAGAGCTCAATGCATGCAACATGCAGGACCCTTATAAGAAGGTCTCTCAACGATTCCAAGTCGTTTAGGAAAGTCACAAATTTGACCTTTCCCCGGGGCTTCAACAAAATGTCTGCGACTTGTACATCAGTCTCAATGCGATGGAGCTTCCTCGCTCATCGACTTACCATATCCCAGATAAGGCAGTATATGATGTCTATCTGCTGGAGCAATCATCAAATACGAGATTCCTCAACACTCGAATCCCCCCTGGTTGTCACAGAGAATCATAGTGGTATTCATCATGTGTACAAACAGCTCACTGAAGAGCTTCCACAACCAGGCAGCTTCACACGAGATCATACTCGTAGCTATGTATTCGGTCTCAACGGTGCAACAACTAACTTCCGCTTCTTGCTCATCCATGATATCGAAGCAGAATCCAAAGAGAACCAACACGTAGAAGTGCTCTAGTGATCCTCCACATTGCTTGCCTAGTCAACATTCGAATAATCATGCAGCTTCATATTTCCAGCAGTGTATCTCAATCCATGAGAGATTGTGCCTTGAAGATATCTCAAAAGATTCTTGGTACCAATCCAGTGAGGTTCAACCAAATATGAGCTCACCATGCTAATTGGAAAACATGTCCGGATGAAAGTTCACCAAGAACATCAATGCAAATGAGTTTATGAAACTTAGAGGCATTTCCCAAATCTGGTCCGGCATCATCACCATATAACTTCTGAAAGTTAAGATACTCGAGGTAGTCATGGGCTTGCAGTTTACCATTCCACATTCGAAATCCAACTCCCTCTTACTTCTGCAAGTGAGAGGGTCTGCACCTTTTTGAAATAGGTTGTCCTTAGAAGGTGTTGGTATGAGAGGTCTATCATCCACAACCTTCAAACAATGGTTTGCATCGGCTTCACTCTTAGTGAATCTCAACTTCATCTGACAGCTATCAATCCTCTCATACTACGCCTGGGGAGTTTTGCTTCAAGCCATAGAGGGCTTTCTTCCACTTGCATACGTGAGATTCCTGATCAGGAATCTCAAATCCCTTGGGTTGTTCCAAACCTGTGGACTTGCTACATGAGGGGAATAGTCCCCTTGTAAGATCTTCCTTCGGTACATCTCAGACATGTACTTTCATGCTCTTTTTGAATTCAAGCATCCCTGTCACCATCTGACTCACAGACCTCCGGTGCTATGTGTCAATGGACATGGTCCTGAGTGGACTTCCTGCAACTTGATACAACCTTGAACTCAAAAACATCTTTGAAAATTCTATTTTCAAACATGTACCTTTCCATCGATGAGTGCCACCCTGTAACCTTTGACGTCCATTGCCGAAATGGACACTAGGTTCTTCTTGCGATCAGGTGCATAAAAGAGATTCTGTAAATGAATTGAGTTACCCTCATTCAATTGAGGGGTAACATTTCCTACACCCTTTCCGGGATAGGTGGCATCGACTCCAAGTATAATCCCACAATTGTTTCCATCTCTACCAAATTAGAGAGTGCACTCTTCTATTCGATGAAGTGCCTTGAAGCACTACAATCAATAAGCTAGATTCCCAAAGAATCTGAAGGAGAGGGCCAATACAAGATAACGCTTCGTTATCTTATCAAAAACAACATTTGATTCTTCATACCTGGGGTTCCTTGCTTTCTTTGAAGAGTCAACCATTTCCTTGATGACCTGCATTACCTGTCATTCCTTTCATCATTGAAGGTGTCCTTGGAATGATTGTTATCTTCATCAAGAGACGTGTCTCTACCATTCGGACACTCCTTCGCATAATGGCCGAACTTCTTGCAACCAAGGCATTTGCCTTTCCTTCCACCCTTAGATCCAGACTTCCCATTGAAGTGATCTTTAGGTAGGCCATCAGAAACTTCTGCTGTGCCATCCTGATAATATTCTATGCTTCGACTTCACCCTTGGTGAATTTGAAGAGGGATGAGGAACCCATTGATCCTTTTGTCCTTTCCCAACTGTCTTCGGTGATTGCTCTTTCACTCTTGCTTGGGCTTTGTCTTCACCCCAGCTCTGATACCATGTTAATTTTAAGTATGCTCTATGCTAGAGCAATTTATTTCAATTTTCACAGTTAGCTCAATATCTTTTCCAGATTAGAAATCACATCATCATTAAAGTAAATTGCAGATAGAACATAAATATAAATCGCAGAAGACAAGCCAAGATGGTGGCCTGGGTGCAGGTGATATGGACAACCTCTCAAATCTGGCTATAAATTCTTCAATTTCAGGTTGAATCTCCCTTTCTTCTTTTGATTGCGTATCAGTCATCTAACAATAAAACTGACGACCACATGGGTTTTTCCCCAATCACCCCTATCTTGGTTATGGTTCACAATTGACAAACTGGCCTCTGTTCCTATAGGAACTGTAAATCCATAGGATTTACACAAAAATACTATTGGCGCTTTAGCAAATGGGGAAACTTCGTTTTCAACGCAAAATATACTATTGGCGGGGATTTTGTTCCAAAGGAACAAAATACACTATTGACGCTTTTAATCACAGTCACGCCTTATAAATAGGCTGTGTAAATTCTGAAGAACTACACTATCGGCATAGTGATAGTCAAAGTATTGCATTATACACAATATACACTATCGACCCCTTTCAACGCTCCTTCTCCGATGCGATAACACATGGTGTTATCAGAGATCACAATTGGCGACTCCACTGTTCCAAAGGCCTGACTCTTTCCACTCCCACCTTGCGATATCAATTGCGGACTCGATAACTTATTAAAGTCTCCCTATAGCATTTGGGCTCCGGTAGTGTCGCGCTATCGGAGTTCGGCGCTTTAAATGGTCCTTCGCTCCACTTGAGGTCCTGCGATGCGATATTGGTCCGGACCCGATATGGGTATGAACCAAATCGAATAGAATTTCATGTCCAAAATTATACTCCGGCTAAGTGAATTTTTCGATTTCTCTGTGTAAAACAGAGTTTTATCTGCAAGACTTAACAATGCATTTAAGAAGCCTGCGCTCGCCAATATGAAGGGAAAACTCCCCAACAAGTCTAATATTATGAGTTAATTGAAAAACAACAATTGAATCTCCATTAATACACGCAGAATCACACAGAACCAGGACTGTTATGTGTATAAAATACCAATTAACAGAGTCAATAATCAAATGCAGAGAGATTTTTTTTCTTCAAATGATAATGCTTCCGGCCTCTCGCTGTAGAGTGTCTTGTTATTTTATTTATAATAGATAGAGCCTTCACGACCATTATCCTTTACAAAAACATGGCTTTTACATAAGTGATTTAAAGCAATAAAGCTACTACAACTTTTATAAAGCGACTTATTACAACTTGATCTTTATTCTTAATTCTATCATTATCCTAAGCTAGAAAAGCATGAAAATTTGTTGGCTAAAGGACCCCACTCCCTTGCTTGTAGATTTTTCTTTGGATTTTTGGAATATGTTTGAAGATTTTTCCCTCTAAGTCACATGCTCCTGCATGAGACTCTTGAGGACAAAATTCTTCATGGGCTCTTGTCCATGAGCTCATCTACAGAACTGCCCAGTTTTTGTAGCATATCTTCTGTAACCCAAGTAGCTTTAGCGGTTGGCTGTCCCTTCCATTTTACCAAATACTGGAAGTACTCTCGTCCCCTTGTCTTCTTAAACACCTTCTTGTCCAGAATTCTTTCTGGCTGCAACTCCTTTGCTGTGGGTAACTGTTTTACCCAGTTAATCTCTTGGTTCTCTTGTGCGGGTGCTGTATCATTTGCATTTTCACCTTCATACTTGTACACGTCTGTAACATAAAAAAATGGTGATATTCCAACATCATGGGGTAACTCAATCTCATATGCATTTGTAGAAAACTTTCTTAGCACTCTGCATGGTCCAATTTTCTTGAATTTCAGTTTGCATACTCCTTTAGAAACCTCTCATTTTTGAGATGTCCTAAAACCAAATCTCCAACTTCAAAGTTCACCTCTCTTCTTCTCATGTTTGCTCTGGTTTTATACTTGATGTTGCTATCCTGCAGTTGCTGCTTCACTTGTTCATGTATTGCTTGCATTTCTGAAGCAAAATCTTCATCCTCTGCACTTCTCATCTCTTCTTTTCTCAAATTTTTTAATTCAGATATTCCTCTTGGATGCATTCCATAAACAATATGGAATGGACTCTGTCTTGTACTCTTGTTAGGTTAGTCATTATATGCATACTCAGCTTGTGCTAACACTTGATCCCATTGCTTTGGATGTTCTGTAGTAAGGCTCCTTAAAAGATTGCTTAAACTCCTGTTCACCACTTCAGTCTGTCCATCAGTTTGTGGATGATAGGCATAACTGAAACTTAATTTAGTTCCCAGCTTCTTCCATAATGTCCTCCAGAAATGTCCAACAAATTTGGAATCCTTGTCTGAGACAATACTTTTGGGCAACCCATGCAATCTTACAATCTCCTTAAAAAACAAATTAACAATGTGAGAAGCATCACTAGTTTTATAACATGGAATAAAGTGTGCCATTTTTGAAAATCTGTCCACTACAACAAAAATTGAATCATTACCTCTTTGAGTCTTTGGTAAGCCCAACACAAAATCCATACTTACCATATCCCAAGGCCTATCTGGAATTGGTAATTGGATATACAAACCTGTGTTTTGGCTCCTTCCCTTTGCATATTGACAAATTTTGCAAGTTTTCACATACTTCTCCACTATAGATTTCATTTTCGGCCAGAAATAAAATCTGTTTCGCTGTTCATAGGTCTTCTCTATGCCAAAATGTCCTGCAAGTCCTCCACTATGCTTTTCTTTAATTACATTCTCCCTCATTGAACATTTTGGTATGCACAACTGATTTTTCTTAAACAATAGTCCATCTTGTGAGAAGTAATCCAACCATCTACTCCTATCCATCAAAACAAGATTTTTACAAGCCTCAAATGCTTCTTTAAAATCCGAATCAGTCTCATACAATTCTTTAAGAAAATCAAAACCCAACCCTTGGATTTGACTCTCTTGAAATAATACATTCCTCCTACTTAAGGCATCCACAAATTTATTTGATTGGCCATTTATATGCTTCAAAACAAAATGGAAACCTTGGAGATACTCTACCCATTTAGCATGTTTCTGGCTGAGCTTTGGCTGCTACATTATAAATTGTAGTGCATGGTTATCTGAATAAAGGATAAATTCTTTTGACATTAAATAATGCCTCCATTATTCTAATGACTACACAACTCATAAGAAGAACACTTCCTCTTTGAATCATTCAACTTCTCACTAAAATAGGCTATTGGTCTATCTTCTTGGCTTAAAACACCTCCAATTGCTTCTCCGCTGGCATCACACTTCACTTGAAAAGGTTTGTTAAAATCAGGCAGAACCAAAATAGGCTTTTCAGTAATTTTCTTTTTTAACAGCTGAAATTTTTTCTTTGCTTCAGCAGTCCATTTAAATGGTTGTTTGTCCTTCTTTATGGTCTCAATAATAGGTGCATTTATCTTACTAAAATTCTTGATGAATTTTCTATAAAAGCTAGCAAGACCATGAAAACTCCTTACCTCAAAAACACTCTTGGGTGTAGGCCGCTCCATAATTGCTTTGATCCATCTTCAGCCCTTCATCAGAAATAACAAAACCCAAGTACACTAGCTCTTCTTTCATGAATGAACACTTCTTCAAATTCAGCAATAATTTCTCTTGCTGCAGCCTTTGCAAACATAATTTAGATGTCTTACGTGCTCATAAACTAATATATCGTCCAGATATACTATTACAAACTTACCAATGAACTCTTTAAGAACTTTATTCATTAGTCTCATAAATGTAATTGGTGCATTTGACAACCCAAAAGGCATTACTCTCCACACATACAATCCTCATTTGTCTTAAAAGCGGTTTTCCACTCATCCCCTTCTCTTATTCTTATTTGATGATAACACACTTTTAAGATATAGTTTTGAAAAATACTTTGCTCCACTCAAGCAATCCATTAAATTGAACATCTTCAATTCTAGGCAAAGGAAATTTGCACCTGATTGTGATTTTATTAATGGCTCTTGAATTTGTACACATTCTCCATCCTCCATCTTTATTTGGACTTGGCACCATTGGTACTGTGCAAGGACTCAAGCTTTCTCTGATCAACCCTTTGTCAAACAATTCTTGCACTTGCTTTCTAACTTTTTCATTTTCTGTAGGAGTCGTTTTGTAAGCTGCTTTGTTAGGTAGACTTGTTCCAAGAATCAAATCTACATGATGGCTAATTCTTCCAATGGGTGGCAACTCATTTGGCAAATCATCAACAATAATGTCACAATATTTCTCCAACATTTCTTGAATTTCAATGGGTAAATCAGAAATTTTAGTAGAAGTCATTATTACCTTGGGCTGGCAAATTACAACAAAATTTACCTTATTTTCTTCAATCCGCTT
>APFE031116764.1:0-36706 GCA_000404065.3 Pinus taeda
TTCTACAATTAATTTGGTATTTGGGATGTTTGTTTTGAGTATAAATACAAAAAAATATAAAAATATATATATATATAGCAGACGCTTCCGCGGACGCTTCGCTTCATAGATTTTTGGAAAATGACGCTTCCGCGCTCCGCGCTTCCGCTTCGCTCCCGCTTCGTGCAACATTGGTTGCACTTCTAATCATTTGAAAATTTGTCAAATGCCTTGAGCATTGGGCCCATGGGGTCTTCTCATCCTGCTAGGTGGGACTTAGTAGGTAACATCCTGCACACTGGAATTCTCGGCCTATCCAATGAAAACTCAACCTCCAAGTTTTGGCCCACCCAAGGGAAGTTTCAACCCTCTCTCACAATCTCAGCCTACTCAGTATTTTCGCCTCCTCTCTCTCCTCAAAGTCTCAGCATTTGTTAGGAATCTCCGCCCTCTCATAAATGCCACTTCTAAAAATATGTTACACACTTTCCCTCTTTTTCCTCAATCACTCAAGCTTCTCATTCGTGAGAAAATTGCTTCCTCAACAATGTAATTGTGTGTCTTCATTGTCTCCCTTAAGTTCTCTTTATAATTTCAAACTGAGCAAAATCCCTAACCCTCAATCTCCAAAGTGATAGACAGCTAGGATTAAATCCTAACCTACTTATATCAAAGGTTAAAACTATATCTAAGTCACTTGAATAATTAAATATTTATCCTTAGAAATTTGCTCAATTAGCCAACATTAATTAATTCAATTAATTAATGTGTTTTTCCTAAGTTAGACTTAGGAAAGAAATCATATCAGTTGCTCGTCCCAAACAACCACCTAAAATGGACTTATTCTCCTGTATGCTAAACACAAGGCTATGTAGAAGACCTTTCAATCTTATAAAATCAGCAATGATCCCATGGTCCATAGTTGCTAGATGACAATTTTGCTAATCAGTGAGGTATGGACTATAGATTCCCCACTCAATGTATCATGATATCATCCCAATGGTTCAATAGTTGTACATAGTTTTGGCGTGAACCCATGTTCTACTTCTCATTGAGTGGGTCATTGAGGAGATTTCAATTTTCAACATCATTGAGTGGGATGGAGATCATCTTAGTGGGAAAAATAATGTACTTTCATTTGAAGAGAAACAAGACTAGAATCACTACAAAATACTACTTGGTGTGTTAGAAATTGTCTAGGGCCAAAAGAACTTAGCACCAAGAAGTTAATATACATGGTCCAACAAGCAAAGTAGTTCTCACCAAGTTCAAGCTAGGATTTAAAGTCAATGGGGTTTATGCCAACTCCCATGTGGCCATATTCTCATCTATTGGGGAACATTCTATACATGTGGATTGTCCATTGCTAGTTTTGATCATTTTTCACTATCCACCTATATGAACATTGGCATTGATGACCACTACGAGTCTCAGTATTTATTCAAGGTAAATATCTCACTCATTGTGTTAACTGATTGTCAAATTGTGGTCGCAAGGATTTGGAATTTGGTGCCTCCATCTGTAGGGGATAGTGGTTGGATTCTTTGGTGAGAGGCAGCCATTCTACATACCACCAAGTTCCTTTGCAGATGTGGCAAGATCATGGCTAGAAGCAGAGGTAAGGAGAACCAACTCCAAAATTGTCTCTTGCTTCCTTGAAAAGAAGGGTTGCAATTGATCCTTTTAATGTACAACTTCAACAGAATGTTAGTGAATTGGAACCACAATTGCCAGTCTTCAAAGGCTACAAGGCAAGAGAACCAAGATTAGGGGACACATGCAATGGATGGTTGACAAGGATGCACCCTAATTTTTTATTTCAGCACTTAAAACACAATAAGAAGATTATTTCCCTTCAAGACCTTAGAGGTACTCTCACAAAAGATGAGATAGTAATCTACCATATATTCCATGAGCACTGTCAACATATTTTCACATCAGTAGGGATCGACCCTTTGTTTGATGAATCTGTAGAGCTTGTTATGCATGTAGTACCCCAGAGGGTTGTTCCCTCTTAGAAGATGTTCCTCTCCAGGGCATTTGAGTTGGATGAGTTGGAGGCAGCCATGAAGAAGCTCAAGAATGATAAATCTCCAGGTTTTATGGACTTCCAGTGGGATTCTACAAGTTGTGGCAGATGAAATTAGTAAACGTTGGACTCATCAAAATTATCCCTAAAAGGATCAAAAGGGATATGATCTCCTACAAAATTCTACTCAAGGTTTTGGCACGGATACAGTTTTTGGTTGCACACAGTTTGTAAGGAGCAAACTTGATTTATCAAGGGAAGATTATTCATGATAACCTCATCACTGCCGGGAGGGATTAGAATGGGTGCAGGACACTGGTTCATATGCCTCTCCTACAAATTTCAGGCCTTTCCTTGGTTAGTCATATCTAAGGGGCTGCCAACCAAGGCACAATCAGTGAAAAGTGGGCTCACATATGGGCTTCGTGTAGCTTGTGGCAAACCAGAAACAGTGCAAGACATTTTTGGATAGAAGATTTGCCAGGGACTGCTGGTGGTACAATCAGCATCAGCATTCAGCCTTTTTTCAGGGGGAAACTATGGAGAGAAGCAAATTTTGGTGACTCCAGATATGAGATATCTAATACTTTCTACATTTACAGGAATTTGGCACTGCCTCAGAGTCACTGTTTTATTCACTGTCTGGAGGTGAAGGTGCAAGCATGTTTTTGGGAATGAGATCAGTTCATTTCAGTCCTGTTGAAATTGGTGGAAAACTTGTGTATATGATTGTTTGCTAGAGGCTTTCTTCTGATTAAGAATGCGAAAGAACTAGATGCATCAGCTTATTCTGATATTTCTGCTCCGGTAACACTAAGGATGAGGATATGATCTACCATTGTATATACCCTTCTGCCTTTGTTTTCTCTTTTGTAAATATTTTTATGTAAATATAAGATGTATTTTTCATTTTAAAAAAAGTTCAGACTAAAAACATTTCCAGCATGCACGCAGTTATTGAAATAAGAAAAAATGAATAGCATAAAAGGAAATATAAATACAAAACAACTGTTATAATCTAACATGAGACTACCAAGGCTAACAATAAAGCTAACATAGACTCTCAATATCCATACATCCTCATCTCTCCAATTCCAACAGGTTTTCCTCATTAAGTTTGCTCTCTTTTGCTGAAATTAAATAATATGTTTTATTTCAAATCCATATATATTTCTCTAAGTATCTTTTAAATTAAAAACTTTATCTTATTATTTCATGGCTTTCTTCCAAATTTGAGTTTTTGAGAATATTTTATACCAGATATCTGTAAATGGTTCTGAGTTCCATGAAGCCCAGTTTCAGAATCAGTATTACTTGTTATGCAATTATAAGGGCTGTTTAACATCATACCCCACAACAATAGCTACTTTTTGCATTAGATTACGTAAGACATTAGAACAAAATTATATAAAACTTCCTAACATATGCATGAACATAAATAATAAACAAAAAAACAAAAAAAATATATATTTTACGACCTTGATAGTAGACCTTGAGAACTAGGAAGCAGGAACAAAGACATCAAACATGTGCTACTGCTGCAGAAAATTATCCTAAAAATTATCATGTCTTAGTATTCTTTGAGGCGTGCAGAGTCCAGACTATATCATACACAAGCAGGTACTAACTAGTAAATAATGGGATACAATATAGTAATCTTTTAGGCCTGCTTACTATATTTTATATAAACGGGTACAAAGTAGTAAACACTGGGATACAATAAACGTTTACCTAGTAAGTACAGTCTTCAATACTCTTGAAAGAAACACCAGTAAAGATTTTTCTTTAAACCAGCTGCAGAGAAAGACTTACTGATTACAAGCTCACAAAATGGATTGTCTAAGTCCAACATTGTTCTCTTCTCTTAATTTTGTTGATATAAGCCTTTTTCCTACTGCACTCTCTATCATCTTTTGGAAACTTGGTTACATAAATTTGTTTATTTAAAACAGTAAGTAAGAGTTACATATATTTGATTATTTAAAACAGTAAACTAAATATTTTCAGTTACCTTTATATCATTGCATTGGGTTTGAGATTACAGCTCAAGCTCTATGTTTGAAAACAATAATACTATAGTTATATAATATAAAGAATGAATATGACCTTTTTGGAGAATGAAAATGCAATAGAAAAAATTTAAAAAGGGAATATGTCTTCTGCACTCACATGAGACAATGCATTTGCAACTTTCTTATTACAGCTCAGATATAGGGATGCCAACCTTGTAAAGTTGTTCTGTGATTGCTGCACCTACAACTCCTGTGTAGAATGCTGCAATGTTTAATGCAACAAGTGGTATCAAAGATCTAGGCCGCCGGTAAGGCTCTACCATATCCCACAGGAAAGTCTTCTCCCACTGAGTATGTTTCCTCTTTGCATATGTTTGCCAAAACCAATCCATCTTTGGTTACCTGCTAAGATGAAAGAAATAACAATGGTAAAGCACAGTGCAATAACGTATTCAATAAATATGAGGATTTTAGTTTGTTTTGGAAAAGGATCATTGCAATGGAAAAGCTAACAATAAATTTTCAGAGCGCAAACTATTACACACATGTCAAATGCTATTCATACAAATTAATACATGTTACCTCATATGGCATATTAGACTACTTTATTAGGGAACAAAGACTTTCATCCCTCGTCTCAAATATAACCAGATCTTCCAATGTAGTGTACCAAGAAAAGCAGAGTTTCAATAATATTCATGATAATTAAAATAATATTAATTTAATATCTATTATCCTTCGGTCATGTCCTTACATTAAGGATATAATGTGGTTGTAGTTTGAACATTTGTCAGCATTCATCATTAGATCTATATCATTTATTTAGACATTTCATGTCTCGTTTCTTGGCTATATGACTATGAATGACGGAATCCATGGATCATAATATCAATAATTATGTCTCTTATACTCTGTTAATTATCGATATATGTTAATAGCACCTCTGAATATATTTAAATTTGTAAGTTCATTTTCAAGATATACAAGTGTCTATTTTGATTAGCAGAGAAGAGGCAAGAAAACTAATCCTTTGCCAAATAGCAAATAATCACTACAAAGTTTCACACAGGATATTTTTGTGTGACTTTTACAGAGCGCAACAAAATCTCATTGAGGTATATAAATTCCGTGCAATTCAAAGACAGTTTTGGCAAAATTATATGAATTGAAAAAGAAAGAGAAGCACTAAAAAGGAAACAGGAGAAATTGATGATAGTGATCTAAAACTCTGTCTCCAAACCAACACAAATCAATCTCATGCTCTTTTCATTGAATAATTTTGACTGTGTTCTTGAAGACTTCAATCATAAAAAAATAATAGGATTTTATGATGAAGATACAAACAATATAGACAAATCCAAAATATGGTACCAAAAAAGAAATCCAACGATATATTACTCAAAACGTTTAAAAAACAGTTAATAACAAGATTAGTGAACCAGAGGTACTTGGATCAAAGATGATTTTGCCAACAAACAAATTCCGAAGGCAAAATTAATTTCCAACACATTGTTCTCAATGCGTACTATGAACTACTGTCTAATCACACCAAAGTACATCAAAATCCTGCAAGCAAACAAACTTCTGTCAATTGGATTATTCCATCACGTGAGCATTTCCCTCAACAGATCATGAAAATATCACATAAAAAAGGATTCCCCCAGTAGCCGATATTCTCGTCACAATTGAGACAACCATAGCTTCAGTGGCACAACCAAATAACTTATTCTACTAAAGCTACAAGTTATCATCAATATTTTAAAATTTATCCAAAATGCATGGGTTGGATCTGCATGAAACATACTGTTTACAAGAAAAAGCTCAAGCCTCAAATTCCACTTATGCATCCAGGATGAAGCACCTCAAGAGGGGAGGACAAGAAATACACCTAGTAAAGTAGTTATATCATATTAATGATTATTTAATTAATAATAATTATTTAACAATAGCAGATCAGCAGGGGCCTATGAAACCGGATTCGTCCCCCAGGCCCGTCGTGTCCTGAATCGGGACACGATCAAATCTGGATCGTGTCCGGATTTTCGGATTCGAATCTGGAAATTAGGAACCCATGTGGCATTGTAAAGGCAATTTTCTCCATTCTATTTTCACTTTGAGTTGTTTAGTTTGCTGTGGGTTTGCTGTGGGTGTTTGGGTGCAAGGAGCAAAGGGTGTGGGAGCATTTTCAAGAAGATTCAAGCAACAGGTAAGTGCATTTTCTCTCTATTTTTTTTGCATTTTTATTACAGCAGTTTGCATATGCATTTCTTTTACAAATTTGTGCATTTTTTTTTATTTTTTTACAGCATTCATGGCTCAATCAAGGGCAGCAAGGAAGGGGCAAAGGAAAGGGAAGAATGTCCCGACTCCCCATTGGAGATGCCCCTCCTCTCCCAATTTCATCAGGGTCTGCTGCAAGTGTTCCCTTTATTGCAAGTGGGGCTGCAACAACAGCTTCAAATGTTGAGGGAAGACTTCCTCCTCAAGATAACAAATATCCCTTGTGGAAATATGTCACAAGAGAGCAAGGACCAAGCAACAAGGTGAAGGGAGGAGACAATGTGAGTTGGAAATGCAGCTATTGCCACGCTACTTTCACAAGCACATATTTCCATGTGAAAGGTCATTTGTTGGCTTTGCCAGGTTGTGGAATTGCAGCTTGTACAAAGGTGCCTTTACCAAAGAGGAAAGAAATGGAAAGAGAGTCCAATGCTGTATGGCAAATGTGGCTGCAAAATTAAATAATAAAAAAAAAAAAAAAACCCAAGAATGATGAACCCCTTCCATTCTTGAGGAAAAGCAACAACAAATTCCCATTTAAGAGTTCTGGTGGGGGACAAGCAGCAAAAAGAAAGGCAATTTCACTTGGTCCAATGGACAAGAATTTTCAGAAGGAGAAACGTGAAGAGGTTGATCTCACCAATGCCTTTTTTTCTATCAAAATTTCATATCCTTTAATGTTGCACGCTCACCTCTATTTATTGAGATGTGTCGAGCTCTAACTCAAGGGGCTCCATCAGGGTATGTGCCTCCTAGGTCAGAGAAGCTTAGAACCACATTGTTGACAAAGGCAAAAAAAGAGGTGGAAAAAAATGCTTGAGCTTATTAAAGCATCATGGCCAACATCTGGGGTTAACATTGTTTCTGATGGATGGACATATCCAGCACGGTACCCACTCATCAACTTCAAGGTGTCTTCCTTGAATGGTCTAGTTTTCTTGAAAGCAATGGATGCACTTGGACAATACAAAGATGCACAATATATGGGTCAGTTGTTTATTAAAGTTATTGAAGATGTAGGTGTTCATTCTTGTGTGCAAATCATTATAGATAATGCACCGTTTGCAAGGTTGTTGGCATGACTATGGAAGCTAAATATCCATGAGTGTTTTGGACACCTTGCATTGTCCATTCATTGAACTTAGCACTTAAAACTATTGCTTCTGATGTGCCTTGGATTGGAAGTATTATTGAGGATGAACAACATATTTGCAACTTTGTAAAAAATCACACAAATGCCCTCACAATCTACAAGGAGTACACCCATCTATCATTGTTGAAGATTACATATACACGATTTGCCTCTTCATTCATCATGTTGAAGAGGTTGAAAGAGGTTGACTACTCTTGGGGCCATGGTTATTTCAAAGTTTTGGTCTTTTTGGAAAAATACAGATCAAGCAGCCTTAAAAAGAGTCAAGGACAAAGTGTTAGATGATGCTTGGTGGGAGAGGGTAGATCTACTTATTCAGATCATGGACCCCATCATCTATTTGCTTCGATTTGCAGATACAAGCCAACTCATCCTAGGAGAGGTTTGTGAGGGATGGGAATCCATGATTGAGTCTGTGAAGAGCATTATTTTACAGAGTGAGTGCCCCGAGTATAAGACATCATCAAAGGCCTTCTTCACCACTATACAGAATATTCTTGTCAGCAGATGGGACAAGAATTGCACACCTTTACATTGTTTGGCTCACCCATTGAACCCAAAATACTACAACCATGAGTGGCTGAATGGTGGAACTTCCCGTAGATTCCTTCCTCACATGGATGGTGAAATCTGACAGGGGAGGAAAGATGCATTCAGGCGGGTTTTACGGGATGGAGCATCCCTTAATGAGGTGGAGGATGCCTTGGCAGATTTTTCCACTGGCACTAGTCGATTTGCAAGATATGATCTGATTAGAGACAGGGGGGCTAAGAAGCCCTATTCTTGGGGGGCAAATCATGGGGCAACAAGCCCTCCTCTGCAACAGTTAGCCATGAGGCTCCTCTCTCAGGTGACTTCATCCTCTTGTTGTGAGAGGAATTAGAGCACATATGGGAATTTGTATAGTGTCAAAAAGAGCAGGCTTGAGCAGTCCAAGGCAAAGACAATGGTGTATGTGCACACCAACCTTCGTCTTATTTACAGGCAGAGGGATGAGTGGTTGAAGGGAAAGACAAAGATATGTGATGTCTTTCCTGATGATATAGGTCTGGACAACAGTGTTGAGTTGGCATTAGCCAACTTGGATCTCAATGATCCAGTGCTAGAGACTGTCACATTTGATGATGGTGATACTATAGAGGGGTCATCCTCCACACCAGTAGATGCAGAGATGACTTTGGATACAGGGGAGGAGGATGCAGCAGTGGTGACCATGATGATGAGGACAGTGATGATGATTTTGATGATGACTATGAGGATTGATGACTCATGAATCATGAGCTACCTACTACCTTGAGAATTGTATACTTGTAGTTGTTTTATATTTTCTATTTCTATTTGTCATTGGCATTGCACTACCTATGTAACACATTTTGATTTTGATGACATAATGAGAAAACTACAGTGTGTCAGTATCTTTATCTTACTATCTTGTCTTTCTCCTATTGGATCATTGATGAATTGAGTATGTATTATGATTTATCATTTATGTCACATTTGTATTTGTATGCATAATGTTACTTTGTAAAACTTACATCTAGACGAAGATCTATGTTTGAAATCAATGAATTTGTATCATGAATGAGAATTTGTGTAAGAAATATCTCATTTTTAATATATATATATTGTGATGCGCACTCAACTCAAATATCACAGAACACAGAAACTCAAAGATCACAAAACACAAAAAGTCAAAGATCACAGAACACAGAATGCAGATGTTTTGAACTTAAAACTTAAAAATCAAATAGAACTTCTTTCATATTATAGAAGTACTAAGAAATTTACAAGTCCCTTGAGCTGAGGCTAATGCTTCCTTATATAGGATGGACCCTCGGGGTGTTGCTCAAGCTTTGGAATCTTTCCCATCCTCAAAGAGATTTTTCATATCACATAAAATCTTAATGATATGATACAAAGTGGAGATTCTAACTGGGGGAATCCACGAAAGCCATAATGCATGTACTAAAAGGTTATATACAGTAGATATTTCTTCACGGAAGAAATCATATATGTACTAAAGTCTAAAAGTTGATACACAATGAATATTCCAATATCTTGAAACCCACGAAAGCAAAACTAAGTACAATGATTATTGACACAAAGGAGATTCCTTTTAGGGGAACCCTTGAAAGCCTAGAAGTAGGTACAATGATTATCAACATAGAGGAGATTCTTTTAAGGAGAACCCTCAAAAGCCTAAAATAAAATCTCTTTGAAGATTTGGTCACCAGCCTTTGGGGCTATGGTCAGAGTCATAGTCAGGATCATAGTCAGACTCGTATTCTTCCACATACCTGTCAAGATGTAACCCAGGAAGTTGTCGTAACCATGATGGTTCCCTTCCGAAGCTGGCTGAAAAAGCTGAGAAACACATGAATGGATCTAGCTTATCTGGGGAAATTCTGACTTCACCAAAATAGACAATTTCAATAGTAAAATTATAGCCTGTAGGAGAAGTACTATCCTAGTTGATCTTCATGTCGGTGCCCTTATATAATAAGTCGAACTCAAATATATCATATCTTTCTGCTCCATCCTACATGTCATTATACAAAATAGAAAGGGCAAACTGCTAATAGACCCTGCCTTGATCTTCTTTTCTGGGAACAAATGAAACAAGTAAGAAATTCATCCAAGTACTCCTATGACTGAATGGAGACATGATGTCTTCACAATACATGATGATTGAAACTCTTTCATAGGCACGGGCATATTGAAGAATGGCATAATAATCTATCCATCTCAGATTAGGATCATAAATATAAACAAGTCTGTGATATGGATATCTTACTGCACCAAAATAGGCACGATTATTGTTGATCGGTGCTAATGGAATATCATAGTTTTGTCTTGTATCTAAGAGCCAAAACCATTTCTCAAGAATGATTTTCTAGATTTCCATGGGTAAAGACGGAACTTTTCCTAAAAGACAATCCACACAAAAAGAATAATGGCGGGAAGAGCATAATGTAACTTGGGATTTGTTCTGGGAAGATGATGAACATTCACCAGATTCAAATTTTTTAACTGCATATTCTGTCTATATAATTGCTCCTTCTTTGGTCATTAAGTCTACAAGATAATTCTCTTTACCGGCTTTATATATGATATCAAAATCATATCCATCTAACCACAAAGCCCATCTTAAAACTCTGGAATTACCTTGTTCTAGCAACCTTTTTTTTTGCAGCATTCCTTTCATGTGCCTGAGATCTGTCTTACCAATGAAGTGGACATTTTTAAGGAATAACCTGAATCTTTTTATACCTTTCTTTACTACTAGAATTTCTTTATGGGAAGAAGGATAATTTTTTTTAGCTTCTGAGAATGTGCCAGAGGCATATGCACACACTTCTTCCTTTTTGCCATGTTTCTGCAATAAGATTGATGCACAACAATAATCTGAGGCATCTGTTTCAAGAACGAATGGTAGGTCACTGTGGGGAAGAGCCAAAGGTGGTAGCTATTTGATTTTCTACTTTATGTTTCTGACTGCTTTGGTCATCTGGTCATTCCAAATGCTGCCCTTTTTTAACCTTTGTTGCAGAAGCTTTGTATCTGCGCTCTGCTCTGGATAAAATTACCTGATGTAATTCAAACATCCTAAAAATCTTTGCACAATCTTAACATCTGGAAGATAGTCTGGAAAATTTGATAAAGAATTCAATACATGTGGTTGTAATTCTATTTTTCCTTGGGATATGATTAAACCCAACTACTCAATCCGAGTTTGTGCAATGATGAACTTATCTGGGGAGGAAGAGAGAACTAAACCATGCTTGAAAACAACCTAACAAAATATCTCTAAGTGCTTCTTACGCTCACTAATATCTTTACTGAAAATTAACAAATCATTTATGTAAACAGTAATAAAAGAATAATCTCTGAAAAGATCTTCCATTCTCTTTTGGAATTCTGATGTAGCATTCTTCAAACCAAATGGCATAACTATCCATCGAAACTATCCTCCAGGTACCATGAATGTTGTTTTATATCTATCCTCAGGATTAATGTCAATTTGCCAAAACCCACTTTTAAGATCAAACTTACTTAACACATTTGCTTTCGCGATCTTTGATAACAGCGTTTCTTTATTAGGCAGAGGATATTTAATGGGAACAAGAGCTTCATTCAGAGGTTTGTAGTTGATAACTAACCTCTTTTTTCCACGTTTTTGTTTTGAGTGCTTGTTGACATAAAAAGCTGGACATGCCCAAGAACTCTTGCATGGTTCTATCAGTTTCTTTCTATCAAACTGTTAATTTCTGCTTTGCAAAGCTCTTGTTCAAACAGGCTCATGTGATTTGTTGATGCCTTTTGTGCTTTAATGGAGCCTTCTTTTTGGAATGGAAGTGAAACAAACTACTTTTCCCTGAACTAGAATGCATCAAGGTGTTCTGCTGTATAGTGATTTTCAATTTGTTTACACTATCATCCAAAATGGCAGGGCCATGGATTTCTGTATGTTTGACAATTTTTTGGATCCTGGAAAGATTTGTTACTGCTTTATCAAAATTGCTACCTCATCAGGTTTTACCCTAAGTGTGTATTTACTCTTAGCAGGGACTTGCACCTTGTCTCCTTAAATGTTGAAAATTATCAGATTCTTTTCAATGGTGATTGGCATGAATTTCTTCATAAAATCCTATCCAAGTAACATATCAGCGCCATATCATAATTATATAAGGTGACATATACTTCTTGTGAACCTAAGAGTATTGGGAATTTTGGAGCAATATATGGAATTTTTATCAGTTGTTTGTTAACTGCTCTAAATTGGACTTGAGTGGGTTTCCAATAGTAAGGAGGAATGGCCTTGAATTTGCAGCAGCTACTCATAGCTCCAGTATCAATCTGAGCATCAAGAGTATATTCTTTGTAGCCTGACTTTTATTTTTACAAGGATGACCATTTATATATATTATATATATATATATATATAATATATAAAATGTATCCAAATGTGTCATGTTCCAGGGGGTCAACGTGTCCGTATTCGACACTCGAATCCCTGTATCTGTCGAATCCCGAATCCCCGTGTCAGGTGACTTAGGCAGGGGTTTGGTGCTAGATTCGCAAATTCGTGTTTCAAATCTAGCTGCAAATACGCATCTACCCAAATCCATGTAGGATTTGCCATGTATAAGCCGATAAGGATACTTCATGCCCAGAAACAGATCTTGTGTTGCCACTATGGTATTTGTACCAGCTAGCCCCCACATACTAGATCACACGCAAAAAACATTAGAGTTTTAGGATTTCTTTTTAAAGGGTGTTTGCCACCTGTTTGAAACCCTAAGAAGTGGTTTTATAAGAAGACCTACCCCACTCTAAGTCTGTCAGGGTATGTACGACTGTCAGACATCCTACAAAAAGTGAGAATTGTTTGAGTTCCAATGCACAATGAGCTCATGTCAAGTAAGAAGGTGCTAAGTAATGACTCTCAACTAAGCATTGACCAATGGGTGAGCAGTGGCATTGAGCACTGGGTAATGATACACTTGTATCGAGCAGTGGGTGAAGAAAGAAGCCAGCAAACTATCAACCCAAAAGGCTACCTTTCACAGGTATTTAAATTTTATTATATTGTAATACAATACAGTCCTTCATTCAAGTCTATTCAAGTCTCCATAGTAATGTTCATCAATAAATTTTTGAAGGATGAGTACTCACATGATTAAGTTTTCAGGCTTTAAAGTTTAAACTTTATATATAGCATGCCCAATGGAAGCTACACACCTGTAACTTAATTTATTTCATGTAGACTTTTAGTTAGATTACTTATTATTAATCTATAGGCCATATTGTATAGTTGTATAGGTAAGTTACTAATTATCTATAGCATGTTGGTTGTACATTATATGATAATGCTAGCGGGAAAGGTCTGAAACGTTAAATTTCTTTTTCAGTATCTGATAATGTTAGCAGAAAAGCTCTGGGAAAGCTCTGAGACATTATATTAATAACAATATATATAGTTGTTAATTTTAGTTATGTTCTATGCTTAGAGAAATTTATTTCAATTTTCACAGTTAGCTCGATATCTTTTCCAGATTATAGTTGTATAGGTAAGTTACTAATTATCTATAGCATGTTGGTTGTACAGTATATGATAATGCTAGCGGGAAAGGTCTGAAACGTTAAATTTCTTTTTCAGTATCGGATAATGTTAGCAGAAAAGCTATGGGAAAGCTCTGAGACATTATATTGATAACAATATATATAGTTGTTAATTTTAGGTATGTTCTATGCTTAGAGAAATTTATTTCAATTTTCACAGTTAGCTCGATATCTTTTCCAGATTAGCAATCACCTCAGCATAATAGTAAATTGCAGATAGAACATAAACATAAATCGCAGAAGACAAGCCAAGACAAGAGGACACAAGATGTGGCGCTAGCCAAGGACAAACCCCAATGTGGGGAAACCCTTGCTCAATTCTTCTTATATGTTCTTCAATAGTTCAGCAGAGAGAGAGAGAGAGAGAGAGATAGTACATTTACAACAGAAGTCAACACTTTGACTTATTTAAATAAGAGCATAGATCATCTCTAAGAAGATGATACATGAGGTAGCTGAACTCAGTTGAAGACATGTTGCTTCAACTGATTCTCCCAGGTGACTCCATCACCATGTTGCACCTATCATTGTGTTGCTCCTCATCATCATGCTACACCTCACCGTGTTGCACCATGTTGCACCCATGTACCACTGTTGCACCATGTTGCCACATTGCTATCCCATGTGGTATGCTTAACCATGTTGTCATACAGCATGTCTCATGTGCTTGCAGCACCATGCTTGCCATGCTTTCCCAATGTGCTTATAGCACCATGCTTGCTACAGTCCCATGTGGCAAGTTGTACCTTACTGCTGTCCTAATGAGTTTGCAGCATCATGCTTTTGTTGTTGTCCCATTGTAGCCTTGCTGCCACATGTCATTGCAGTTGTCCCACTTGTGCCTTTACTTCCATGTCAAGCTACTGTCCCAGTTGTCCCTATGATTGTATGTTTGAAGGTGGGCCTCCCAACCCTAAAGGTATGGCTTTTCAGTGGTATAGTTGAGTACTTTTCCTTACTTGTCATGGGCACTTTTGGGCATGGATTGGTGGAGGAATTCAATGGAAAGAGCAAGCTAGGTTTGTACTCTTGTCTCCACTGCCCGATTTCGTGGTTAGCCTTGTATCCTAATCTCGTGGGATCTCTTTTATTGGCGCCATTAGCTTTAAGGTTGGCACTACATGCGAAATCCCAATTTTGGTTGCATGGTGCCGCTTCTCGACGCAATATACATCACTCCTTTCCACTCATTCTAGCCCTATTCATCTCTTTCCCATCCGGGTCCACATGTGTCCACTGGGTCCACATAAGGTTAGCGTCCGCCCTCCCCTTGTCCACACTTTGGGTCGAACCTAAAACGATGCTCGGAGGTTGATGCAGCTAAAAAAAAAAGAAAAAACATAATTTGGCCACTCTCAATAGGAAATGTACCAAAAAATGCAAAAGATGGCCAAGACATTCAAATTTAGCACATGGGCAGAAGCCAAACATGAGCTCTACCCCTTATCCATGACCATTACCCTGGTTCATATGGACCCTAGATGAGTCCCCTCCATCATTAAGGAACCATGATTGTCCCAGCCCCTAGTGGGTGATCAATAGCCCCACCTTAAGGGGGTAGCCACTGCTATATACTACACATCATGTTGACATCCCCTAGAGCCCTGAGTAGTTATGAAGAAAAACCAATCAAAGGCAAAAGGCATATGAAGAAGGATGGAAAAACAAAGGCCAAGGTAATTCATGTGCCACGATTTGCTCCCTCCTACACTCGTATATCCAAGTGTGGGCTTCCCTTATTATAGCTACCCTTGTACCATAACATGTGGTTTGCACTCGTATATCCAGGTGTGGGCTTCCCTTATTATAGCTACCCTTGTACCATAACATGTGGTTTGGATGATTCCCCGGGTCCCCACTTCGTTCCATTACTTTATCATTTGCCACCTACCACTTGAGGGATGTACCATGGACATGTCATCCCCAATAAAGAATGAAACCACCTAATAGGATCCTTGGTTAACCCCCTTATTGAGCTTGAAGAAACTTGTACATGTTGAAGTCCGTTATGGAAGGGCATGCCACCACGAAGTGCCCCATTGATTCCATGAATTGTAAGCTCTTTTACTTGATTATTCTAATGATTTGTTCTATTGGAGGACAAGGGGACGCATTGGATCTTATGTATGATTGCAGGTGGGTTTCCGTTTGGGGCTTGGTCTCCCTATACGAGGTCCTAACCCTCCAAAGGGCCACATTCGCACTTGTGCGGTGAGTGTTGAGAGCCATGGGCCACCACCATAGCAGAAAGTACTTCATGGATCCCCAGTACCACTCATTGATTTCTCTTGTTCCACCTTTTTGGACAAGGAAGATGCACTTGGTTCACCATGCCCAGTTGGCTCCACACATGCACCACACACTTTGCAGATGATTTGAGGTCCAGATGAGGGCTTGCGTCATTATCCGAGCACTTACAGTCAGTTTACAGGCACTTTCAAGTTTCAATCCACTTGGAGACCCATGAGGATGTCTTTGTGCCCTCCACACCCACTTACGGGCACCACAAGGATTTGCTTGGATAACAAGGGGCCAACCCCTTGTCCACTATGTTTGAGATCCATTGTCACAATATGGCACACTCTGGACTTCATTAGGGCTCCTCAAAGGTCCAACAACTCACTTTATTGATCATTTGACCCTCTTGAGATGCTTATTATTGTGTTATTGAGCTATCTTGGTGGGCTTGTCACCAAGGGATGTTATTATTGCACATTATTTTATTACTTGGGGCTCAATTAGGCCAAATTAAGCAAATTGAACTCATTAGTGATTGTATAAATAGAAGTGAGATGATTCATTTTCAAGATCATCACTTGGTTTGGATTAGTATCTCTTATAAGATTTTCGCGCTTTTTGTTGGGATGAATTTTTGGAGTTTTTCTTGATGCACTATGATGTTTGGATTTGCTCTAGTGTCTTTGGAGCTTCTCTAATGCAAAGTTGGCAAATGGATATACTCCCTCTCATGTAAGTCGAAATTTTGATGCTAGTTTTGTTATCTTACTAGTTAACAGCATGTATGTCGTTATCTTTATTCTTGTATGGATTAAGTGTAATGTGAAATTCTTCTGCGACCTTGAACAAGTGATTAAATGCATGCGTTGACCTTTGAGGGATTGGATGAATGTTCCTAGAGGCACTTCTTAGGTTAAAGACCTCGAAACTTTGTCCCCTTCGCAAATTTGAAATATAAATCTCTATTGATCTAGTCGTTGCCCTTGGAGAGGCTAGCAAAGATCAATTAGGGCTCCAATGGCAACAACTAGGACAATTAGGACTCCAAGGGCAACAACTAGATCATATAGGGCTCCTTAGCTCACGAAAAAAAAAAATAGTGCCTCTCTTCAATTCTCGCTGATTTCCTTTACCTGGGACGCTGAAGAGTTGGGTTAACACTGTGGTAAATGATTGGTTTCAGATTTGTTGAAGAATTCATCGTAATCCAGTGTTAAAACCGTTGTATTTTTCCTCATAAATTTTGTAACCTGAAGAGAGGTATCGGTGCTTCAAAGTTTGTAAGTCTCTTTCTCTGCCTAAGAGGGTTTCCTGTTCCACCCAGCGCAAGAATTTCTTCAGATCTGTCGGTTTGCAAAAACAAAAAATAAAATGACATTTTTTTGTTTATTTCGAGCGTTAAGGAAATTGCTTATAAAATTTTTGACTTACTCCTGACGTTCCTGGCTTGGCCGCAGACCCTAGCGGTCTCTCCTTTCTCCTAAGCGAGGGCTAAAGAAGCTTCCCATTCCAGTGGTGCTAAACCCTTCTGGCTGTCCTGCAAAGGATATTCAAAAAAATTTAAAGAGTTAAATATTTGAAATTTAGAGAAATTAAAAATGAAAAAAAAGGCTTAAATCAAATTTTTGACCAACGTTTTGGGTTAGCTCTGAGCCTTTGAGGGTTTTTCTTCTCCTAGCAGTGAACAAATTGGAAGCGACAATTATTTTTTTAGTCTAGGCCGTGAGCAAAAGGGATCTTCTCCATTTTTCCTTAAGCAAGTCTCCTTCCATAAATTGGACGACATTTTTGGAAGTTTAATCATGGTTGGAAGTAGCAACGAATCCTCTCGAAGATATTTGGTCGTCATAGAATTTAAGCAGAAGTATTTGGTAGGAGAAACAGATACCTTTTGAAGCTTCGTGAATTAAACCGTCGTTTATTTTTTCTTCGGTTTGAGTGATTAAATCGTTTGAAAGAATATGATTTTTGGCAAAGCGAATTCCATTTTGAGAGGGATTTTTCTCATTTTAATTATTATAAAATTATTACATAATTCCTCCCCAAGTGTTAATTTGAAAAAGGGTATTTTAATCTCATTTATAAACGCCTTTTCAAAAGTTTAACCGGTTGGCCTAATTTACTTTTCTTTAAGCATATAAATTACTATGAAGGAAAATCGATTTCCCCTCTATTGAGAAATATTTTCATTTTAATCTTTTAAAGGTATTAAATACCTGTGAGGAAAGGATATTTGATATTAAAGTTGTTATTTAATCTCTTTAAAAGTTTTCTTTAAGCTCTTCATTTTGTCTCAAGGTTTTTTTTGCATTTTTTTATTAAAGAAAAAATTATGGGCTTACTTTATAAAAAAATAATTGTCATATTGTAGACCTTGATCATACCACCTTGTTTCAACAAGTTTGGAAATCCGCCTGCATCCTGCACATTCCACAGCAATGGGCTAAATACATTGTGGCCTTAACTGAATCTCACATTAGAATTGTTGAAGGGGAGGATGAGATAATCTGAGCACTTGCAAAATCAGGGAAATACTCCCCCAAGGAGGGTTATCTTGTATTAGTCGAGACCCATCGATCTCAAGCTATCAAGCTCTGGTGGAAGCACTTGTAGAAGCTCAAAGCGCCTCCCAGGACCCGACTTCTCATGTGGACGATCCTCAAAAATAAGATCCCCACTAGCGATAATCTCCTCAAACGTGCACAACACAGACCATTTTGGTGTTGCTTGTGTAAGAACAGCAATGAAAATGTAGACCACCTTTTCCTCAATTGCCAGGCTACAAAGGATCTCTGGAGCTCGATCCTATTGACCTTTCCCTCCCATAACAGATGGCAGGGCTTGACAATAAAGGATGCCTGGTCTTCTTGGTGGACCAATGCAGACCTGACAAAAGCCAGGAATCTACCCCTCCTTATTTGTTGGGCAATTTGGATAGCACGCAATAGATTCATATTTCAAAATATTGCTCCCCATTGGCCCTCCATCTCAACTCATATCCTGCCTGACTACAACATCATTCCTGGTGATGAAGAAACCCCTCGGCCCATAACCATTGTCCCCGAAGCCATAAATCACTTACATCCATGGGCATTTTTTGACAGTTCAGCACAAGAAGCTGGATGTGGGGGAGGTGCCATTATGTACTTATCTGAATCCCACCTCTTTCATATACAAATGGGACTGGGGAGAGGCACAAACAATTTCGCTGAGCTAATCACAGCAAAATATCTCATACAATTTGCATTGGAAAAACATTGTAGTAACCTACAATTGTTTGGTGACTCAAAAATTGTCTGTAACTGGATAAACAAAACATCAAACTGTTATGCCTATTCTCTGAGACATATCTTGGATGAGGCACAGACTTACTACACATTTTGACTCATTTGTATGTCATTATATTTACAGGGAACGAAACACAGTTGCCGATCTACTATCCAAAGAAGCTGCAGTCAAGCCTCTCGGCACTTGCTGATTCGGGAACAGAGGGATGGCACTCATTACCAGTTTTACCATCGACCATATATGGACATCACAAACTAAATGGCTCGGCTAGAGCCTAGTTTTTTACTTTTGCTACCATTTGTAAATATTCATTCATGCTTTTAAATTATCAGATGTATATATAACAAACATGCACTCTCTATGTAGAGTTATTTTGTTTTTTTTGTTGAACTTATTCATAGGACAGTGCCTCCCTGCGTGGATACAAGGCACTAATTTATGTTAAATTAGATACTCCTATTTACGACAGGCACTCTACCTCACATACAGCATATGCATTTTGCATATACAACATGTAATTTTCTTTCACATAATGAAAATTACAATTTTTCCAAGGGGGAAAATTGCAAGTTTATTTGAATGACATAATTAATTGGAGGTATAAGTTTTTTTATTGCAATTTGTTCTTAATTCGCTTTACTACTCACATTCTTGTTTATCTTAGTTAAACTAACTTTCCTTACAGCGTTTCTTACCTTATAGCTTCAAGTATCATTTATTCAGGCATTGTTCTTAGAGCATTGGTCTCTTGTTCTCTCATCTTATGTGTCATATATATCTCACATTGATCGCTCAACTTGCCTTCAAATCTTAATTCAAATATTTAGGGAAGTAATTGTCTTGCCTCTAGATCTCCTAGACTTGTTGCTACAACAAGTTTCCATCATCAATCATCCTTAGGGACTATCCCCCTTAACTTAGCTAGGAGAGAGTCTAAACGAAGTGAGTAGGGATCAGAGTGACAGCCCCTACTGAGTGTTACACCTTAGGTATACACTTTACGTGACAACACCTTCCACAAGAATTTGGCCTCAATCTAAGCATAATTTTTCCTTCCTTAACACAGAAAATCAGACCATAACTCATCTCTCCAAGACAGCGGCTCCTTCCTAAGGTATGAAACTCTTAAGCAGATATGCCTCAAGATTTAATGTTTTTCTTAACTTTTGTTCATGGAAACCTTAGGACTCGGCCTTCCTTCAACTATTGTTCATAATGGCCTTCTTTAAACCCTACAGGAACAAGAGACAAATACGCTACATTGGCCTTAGACTATGCCCTAAACCCTTGGCCTTATTTTTTAGCCCTCCAACATTACAACACCCTTACTCCCTTGACTTGGCCTTCTTAGAACAATAGATTTCGGCCCTCCTAGGGCTCTCTTAGCACAAGAGGGATTGCATCTTCTCTTACACAATGTATATGAACCTCACCTTAGGCTCTTTAAATGTTTTTCCTTGGGCCACTTAGGAAACCTTCTAGATCTAGGGTTTAGCCTATTTGACCCTTAGAATAATTTTTTTTTCTTAGTCCTAAACCCCTTACTTGGGTCCAAAACCCCATTTTGGGTAAATCACCCAACAAACAATTAATTGATGGGTTGTCCTCTCTCGAAAATACCTTCTGAGCTACCCAAAATATAACACTCCCTCTTAGTGACGAAGGTATTTCCTTCACACTTCTAGCTCCATGACTTCCCACACATGCTCATGATCGTCCTCGCATGAGTCATGACTTTCCTTGCATAGTTGTTACACAGTATTTTGTCACACCTCCCCCACTTCCCTGTGACATACCCCGAAGTTCTCAAAACATGATCATTATAGAGTATACTCATCCATGTATACAACTCAAATCCCTCCTAACACTTTGATTGGTAAATGCCTTGATCTTTCCTTGAAGAAATAGCTCTTAAAACCCTAAAATGAGAATCATCACTCTTATAAGGTTTAAAACATCGATGATCACATGTTGCGCTGTGCTAGACAAGCGATGGCATCGCTTTGTTCCCTTGCATACCCGCGATGATCCCAAAAGGTAATTTTCCCAAAGAGGATGAGAAGCTTCGTGATCTAGAAGCTTCGAGAGCAGTGAGCTGGAGGTTGTTGCACATAGATGAGGTCGAATCCTCCCAACTTGACCTCTTGGTCTTATCCCTATGAGCTACCTCATTGAGATGAGGACCTAATACTATCTTTGGAGAAGTCCTAACTCCCTTTGCCAACCTATAAATTTATCCTCTCCCATTCCCAAAGGATTGGTCTATGTCTATTTGCACCCTTATGCTAAGCTTGTGCCTAGAGTCTATTCATTTGACTTGGAGAAGGAGTGCTTGGAGAGTTCTTGGCTTGGACTTGGATTACCACTCAAAGAGAGCCTTTCAACATCAAGGCTTTGGTTGTAATCTTCCCTTTTCTTTCTAATAATACACAACTATTGGTTCATCTTCCCAAAATGTATATGTTCATATATCATTAGCTTGACATTCCTTGATCAGTTAAGTAGGTTGTTATTGGATTTTCTATTTGTTTTGGCATGCTTTGTTGTGTCTTGATCACTTGTGCAGGTGCATAAACATTGAGAGAAGTAGGAACAAGCCCGTGACACAAGCAGTTCAGGATCCTCAACAAATGAAATCATAATAGCATCAGAACGAGGTAGGCCATCTCTTTCATTCTTATTTCAATTATAACCTAGGAAGATGTCTAGTTGATTGTCACTTCAATTGCTAGACCCACTCATTAGGCTAGAGGGACCGTCTCTATCCACAGAGAGGATTAACCTTGTCAACAAAATGGCGACTCCACTGGGGAGCCTATGATCCTTTCCTTCCAATTCTTCACCTTGTATTTTGACGAGTTTGATCAACCATCCATTTTTAGACTTCATTATTTATCTGTAGTCAATCTCATTTTCTGGTAGATGCTTGAAGGTTGTTGATTTGAGCTGTTCTTGAAGATTTTGTGTTTTTTCTTTGTTTTTCTTGCCCATCGTGTTTTTGGCCCTCACAGTCGTGATGATATCGCGGATTTCTTGATTACAATAGCGATGATCGCTACTTTTCTCTTAACAGGTGTAATGATAGTCGAAGTTAAAGAAATTTAGGGTTTGTCTTCTGATTTTCAGTTCTTTTGCCTTCTCCCGATGATTTACGAATGTGATTTGAGTTGACTCTTTTCTTGCGTGATTGCAATTACCTCTTAACTTTATTTAAGTGTGTTTGAAGTTAGATTAGCCTTTTAGGGTTTCTAGGTCTTCTAGGTCATCCCTCATGTGCTCATTGATCTTTTCATCAGAGATCAATTACCTGTGTTAAAGAGTCTTTTGGGTGTTTGGGCGTCCTTTGGAAATCACTTTTGGTTCTTGTGTCTTAAGTTGTTTTCATTAGCGTCGGATTGAGTAGGTATTGTGAATGTCACTTAAGTTTTGTTTGACAAATAATAGATTACAAATTGGTTGTCTCATTTGAATCAAAAGGAAGTGTTTACTTTCAATTTGTATTTCGAAAAGTGAATGTGTTTATATTTTCATAGTTTTCAAAGCATTTTTTGTTGCATTCAAATCATTAATGTGAAAGAGATTTTCATGTTTGTTGGCTTGCTTGCATTCTCTTTTACCTTTTTGCACTAGATTACATTGATTGCACTAAAGTGAAAAAGGAAAAATCATCATTATATCTTAAAGTAGTTTGCTTTAAGGTTTTGTTTTAGGCATTGCATTTGCTTGTGATAGGAAAGATTAGATTTCATGTTTGGCAATTAGCATTTGAAAATTGTCATAAATGCATTTTTGCTTGTTTGATGCATGATTTGAGTGTTTCTCTTCCTTACATAGGTAGTTTTCATCGAATTGAAGGATTTCATTTCATCATCTAGTTGCATTTTAGGAATAGGTGACATCGTTAAGGCCTTGAAATTGAAACATAATTACAAGATCAACTTTAAAATCTATCAATTAATCTAAGGAGCATTTGAAACTTTAACGTTCATACTTAGTGGTCTAGGTTAGAGACATGTTCCAACATCTATAAAACTTAGCAGATGTCATTCGCTTTGGCATTAGACAGTGCTAGCATGGACTTGTGGTCCTCGTACTATCGAGTATATAAAGGGAGACCCCCATAGGTTGCAAAACTTTATCCATATGAAGTCGAATTTGCCACCCTGTAAACATGATACACCAAACACAACATTCGGGGAGATTTCCTGCACATATGCCAAGTCCTTGGTAAATTTATTTGCTGAGGTGTATATTGCATTTCACGGTTACTTGGTACTCCTTTTGCCTAGAGTTACCTGAGTTGTCATTTTGATCTTTTCTGACTCTTTAAATTTGAAAATATAATCGAACACTTGTCCTTTCAAGCTTGCTAAACCATAAGAGACTAGAGTCACCTTTTCGTCCTTTTCTCAACTCTTAAAAGGTGAAAAGGCAAAGCTTTTGTTTCTAAAAATAACTGCCCACGATAAACATGTCGAACCCAAGTAGTTGCTTCTTGGACCAATATTGAGCAATTCCTTGTTAATTCCAAGATTGTTAATAAAACCCTCAAGGAACCTCCTTTCCTTTTCTGCTCTTAAGAGGAAGTCATTGTGGTTGAACCATTAAGTTCATCTCATGGTTCCCCTTCATTGTCTAATACTGAAGGGTCCTCTCAAGGAATTCATCCGGAGCTTCCTCAGTCACTTGAGGATCAAGGTTTTGAACTTGGGATTATTCCAAGTATCCAACCCCTATCTTCTCGTCCACCTCCATCAGATTCCTAGCCGCCTTAAGAATCTGATGTTGAGACCCCAAACAATCCTATTCAAACCCCTGAGAGTCTGCAGAGGCTTGTTATTCATCCATTGAATCCGTTATTCGATTCCGTTGTGATATCTCCTCAACGTCCTTATAGTACTTACGATCAGCCTGGTATTCCTTTAGAGTTATCTCCTCGCACATATCGGATTCCTCGTCACCAGTTGTTTCCATATATGGAGTCAGAGGGTGAAATCCCAACCTCTTCTCCAGGTCATTCGAAAGTTTTCACTACCCATACTCCTCATATCGATGATGAACAAGGATATGAATTTCCTCCAGAAGGTTTTCCTTTTGTAGGAAGAGTCTTGTCTCTCACCCTTCCTGAAACTTGTGGACTGATGTTGCCACCTAGTTATACAACCTTAGCTTAGTTAGTTGCAAGTACTCCTATTACTTCGTCATTGTATCAAAATCCCATTTGGTTTTCAAATGCTATGCCTACATCTGGTCCGTTCATTCAAAACGTGACCTCTCAAACTTATGTACAAATTGTTGTCACGTCAATTCTTGTTCAACCTACGATTTCGTTGCAGCCTGTCTCGTCGTTTCAATCGACCCTTCCGTTACAACCGATTGTTTCGGGTTAGGTTTTAGTGAGTTCTTCTACCCCTCCACCAAGTGGATAGAATGTGCCACCAGCTGGGGGGCAAGATCCAAATACTCCTCTTGTGTAAGGCAAAACCAATGTGATTGGATTACAAACTCACATGGTTGGAGTTAATCAACCTTATTATGGTAGTATTCCTAACCCTGTTGGTCCATCTGGGTCAGGAAACATCCAATATCAATAGCCTTATATGGCTCAGATTCCACTCCAATAGGCTTATGTCTCATATGATTCGCAAGCCTTGGTTAATCTGTCTTACATTCCTCAAGCAGGAGCTTATGTCCAGCCTAGTCAATCTGTTATTCCTAGTGGATATGGTCAGATTCAATTCGGAAATTACCAATACCCACAAGGTATATCCCAGGGAACTATCCACCAACCCTTGCAGTAGCAAGGACAACCTTTGCAGCAGCAAAGGAAACCTTCGCAATAGCAAGGGAAACCTTTGCAGCAGCAAAGGAAACCTTCGCAGTAGCAAGGGAAACCTTTGCAGTAGCAAGGGCAGACATTGCAGAAGCAAGGGCAACTGTTAAAGCAGCAAGGGTAGACATTACAACAGCAAGGGCAACTGTTACAGCAGCAGGGGCAACCTTTTCCGCAGTCTCAGCACCTTTGCAGCCGCAAACTCAGTTTGTTCAGCAGTCCACTCAACCTTTGTACTCGCAAGGCTAACCTTTGCAGCAACAAGCTTTATATGCGTATCCACAAGGTCAATCCCTGCAACAATAGGGTCCATCTCCTTAGGCCCAAGGTCAATAGGTTCAACAACCTTACAACCCATATACCATGTACAATGCTTATTAGCGACCTATGGTATGACAATATCAAACCTACCCTAGACCAAATCCACCTTATGGTCAAGGTAACCCTTAGTGGGGACAAAATCAGGTCCCGTATGGACAAAATTCTCCAACGTGGGGGGGAAATCCTTACCAGCAAGGATGGAACCCACAATTTAGGTCTCCTCAAAGACTATATATGTCGTTCAACACACAATTGCCTTTCTTGGCTACGTTGGAGCTGCTCGATGTCTCGAGGCTCACGAATGATCCCATTCTTCATTTGCTTTACTAGCCTCTGGTTCCAACTAAAATTCCAAGCTATTGCCCAAAATTTGAAGGAAATTCTAAGGAGGACACGCAAGCCCATGTGATGACATATCACCTATGGTGCTCCTCCAATTCGTATGTCGATGATTCTATCTATATTTGACTTTTTTTAGAGAACTCGCACAGGTGCTGCCACAAAATGGTATATCGAGTTCCCTTGAGGTAACTATGATGACTTCAACTCTCTTGCTATGGCCTTCCTCACCCACTTCCAATTCTCGGTTTGGTATGAAACCGACACTCATTTGCTCACATCCCTAAACAAGACATTGCGACCCACATTTCTGATCATATCCATGAATGGAGACGTCGGCGTCGCCTCATCAAATTTGAGATTGCTGATGATTTGTTGACTAAATGGTTCACAAAATCATCCGTTAACAAGATTTCTAAGGATATCGCTATGGGTGGATGTGTTACGGAAGAACAAGCTATTGCCCATGCTCAGTATCTAGACTTATTCTATTCACAATTTGGCACGTTGTATGAGATGTTGCCTGATGCTTCGATACCATCTTCGGATCCGACAACATCAAAGTCTCCTGATGTACCACCTGTTGATAGTGTGATTGGTTCTGTGTCTCATACTTCCATGAAAGCTTCTTCGAAGGAGAAATCTGTTTCAAGCAATGGTTCCAATAATCCTTTGAAAAATTCAGTCAACCCTGGGAAAACCTCTGAGGTATATGTTGTTCAATCTACCATAGCAGATAAAGCCTCTAAAGGTAAGAAAAAGGGCAAAGGTAAAGCCAAAGTCAATGCCCCAAAACAGAATCCACCCAATTCATCTGCTGATGATGTTTCTAAGAGGAAGTTGAAATATCCTTGCCTCATATGTGAGGAAGATCATTACACCAAGGATTGTCCCCGACGTTCTGAAGTTAACCGCTTGTTGAAAGGGACTTTCATTGTTTTAAAAGAACCTTTTCCAACTCAGAAAACGCAGTTTGTAGACCAACTGCAATCCTCTGCCTCTTCTGGTTCCCAAGTTTTCATGATGCAAGGTTCATCGTCAATTTCAATTGCTACTCTAATTAAGGAATATCAAACCACGCATAAGCAGATAGTGGAGAAAGAAGTCACTGATATACCTTCTACTTCTACTATGTCTAGTTCTGGTCCGCTCCATATTGAGCACACTAACAGTGAATCTGTAATCCGACGAACTCCCAAGGGTGTACTTCTGAAGTCATCTTACAATCTGAATGCTAGAGCTGCACAACACTACAATCTTGTTGAGGATTTAGCTCAAGCACTTTGACAATGTCTGCCTTGGAGATTCTCCAAACCTGTCCAACGCAATGAAAGTCACTATTGGCTGCTATAGATGCTATCGATCCTTCTAATTCGAGTCTAATAACCTTTGATCTTGAAAACCACGTTCCTCGTCTTCCACATCAGATTGCTTTTCTGATACAGGTTCTTATTAAAGGAAAGACGATCCATCAGATTGTTATTGATGAAGGTGCTTCTACTTGCATCATGTTTGTTTTTGTGTTGGAAGGCCATTGGCTCTCCTTCTCTTAACTAGTCCCCAAACACCTTGGAAACCTTTGATGGCAGAGGCTCACGTCTATACGGTATTCTCACAAACTTACCGATTACATTGGAAGGACAGATCGTTGAATTAGAAGTGGAAGTTATAGATGCAAATCTCAACTACAACCTTCTTCTCGGGTGAAGCTGGACCCATGCCATGTTTTGTGTGGTTTCTTCTTTGTTCTGGGTGCTTCGTTTTCCTCATGAAGGAAAAATTGTCACCATCGATCAATTGTCTTTCTTCTCTTCTGGTTCATCGAAAGGCAACGTCCCTTACGTGGGAAATACTGAGGTTCCTTATGATAGTGTGGGGACAGGTCTCTTCAAAGACTTTGATTTAATGGGTACTTTTACTCTCCCACCTCCGAATGTTAATTCAATCAATATGATCTTGGTTTCTACATATCCTTGGATTATTCCTACTTCAGATCAAATTGATTCATTTGGTGATTCTATGCCTTTAAGTCCATTGCAGCGAAATTATCAAGAAATTGTCTTAGCTTCGATGGTCGCTTCAGAAATTCATACTGCTTTCAGTATGAGCTTGGACACTTATGTGCCATCTCCTTGGCTTGGTTCTTGGGATTCTCTAGATCCTTTGAACGAGACATTCCCCATCGATGAGAGTATCGTTGACGTCATGTCTCTCGACGAACTCCTTGGAACAGTTTCCATCATCTTTCTTCATTTCTTCCCAGCCTCAATGAGATGCCTTCATGTCTTGAAGCGTTTGTTTCTCATTACCCCATGCCTCCACTTCAAATGCATGTCCTGGTGCATGAAGCCTTATCGGAGGGTAATATAGGAAACATCAATGTTATTATGCCTCTTGACATTTTCGTTAAGCCTGGAATTGTCAAGAACATTCATATTGGGTTTCCTGTTCTCCAGATGAGATCAGGGTTTACACTCAACTTTTTAAAGAATTTTGAGATGCCTTCGCATGGTCATACAAGGAAATGCCTGGTATTGATCCAGCAATAGTGGTGCATGAAATACCGACTTATCCTGGTGCAAAGCCTGTTTGCCAATGGCTTCGCCCTGTGCATCCTCAGATGGCTACTGCTATTAAAGTAGAAGTGGAGAAGCTTTTAAAAGAGGGTTTTATTTATCCCATCCCATTGACAGATTGCGTGTCCAACATTGCCCCTATTGCTAGAAATAGGGCATGATTCGTTTCTGCGTTGATTTCCACGATATCAATCGCGCATGTCTGAAAGACAATTACCCCACTTTTATCATTCAGATCATCGACGAGTGCGCCGGGAGTGAGATTTTCCCGTTCATGGATGGTTTTTCTAGCTACAACCAGATTAACATTTTACCAGTTGATCAACATAAAACAACCTTTATCTGTACTTGGGGCACTTTTGCTTATAAAAAAGCTTCCTTTCAGTTTAAAAAGTGTTGGGGCTACTTTCCAAAGAGCAATGTCTTATGCGTTTCACGACACTCGACACATTGTTCAACCTTACCTTGACGACATACCAGCCCATTATGCTAAGTGTCATGACCATCTAGATCACTTAAGATCCATCTTTTTGTGATGTCGGCATTATAACATCCGTCTCAATCCACACAAGTGTGTGTTTTGCATTGAGTCTAGCTGACTCTTGGGTTTTGTGGTGTCCCGCGAAAGTATCCGGATTGATCCTTTAAAAGTTGAGGCCATTGTCAACTTCCCCCCCCCCCCCCCCCCACTTCATTGCTATAATTGCAAAGCCTCCAAGGAAAGGCTAACTTTCTACGTCGTTTCGTTCCTAATTACGCTGAACTCGTCAAAGGTTTTACTCGCTTACTTAGGAAGGGGATCCCTTTCATTTGGCATGTAGTTGCCCAAAAATCCTTCAATGCTTTGAAATACATGTTTATCAGTGCTCCTTTACTGCATCTCCCTGATTATCGATGTGATTATTTCCTGTACTTGGCTGCAACTGACAGTACCATTGCTGTGGTGTTAGTTTAGGTTGACGATGATGGAAACGAGCATGTGTTTTATTATTTAAGCCGAAATCTTCTCGATATTGAGTCTCGATATGTCCATGTCGAGAAGTTTGCCTTGGGAGCAGTCCATGTTATCCAAAGATTTCGACACTATATCCTTTTACGGAAAACCATAATGATTTTCGATTGCGACCCCATGACCTATATACTGACTTGTTAATTACTGGGGGGAAATACTCCAAATGGATTGTTATCCTGCAGGAGTTTGATTTGGAGTTTACTACCACCAAATCAAAGAAATAACTTGTCTTTGCTGAGTTGATATGTGCCTTTCCGTATACAAGTACTTCTATGGATTTCACTTAGCAAATTCCCGAGGAAACTTTGTTTCTGATCAGCACTCTTAACCCATGGTATGGAGATATTATTGTTTATCTTCAAACCCAAACCTTTTGGTCTGAGTTGTCTCGATCCGACCAATGCCGCATCCGACATCTGTCCCAACCGTATTGGATCCTTGGTGATACATTGTATCGAGTCGGTGTAGACTATGTTCTTCGCAGGTGTCTCACCCTAGAAGAGGTTGAACGTGTTTGAAGGATTTCCACTCTGGTGCTTGTGGTGGTTATATGTCAGGCTACGCCACCGCTTAGAAAATCCTCCGCACCGGTTATTTCTGGCCTTCTATCTTCAAATATTGTATTCTAGTTGTTCAAAAATGCCACGAATGCCAAATTTTCAACCGCAAGCAGCACACCCCACTCGCACCCTTACACCCAGTTGTTACCCTTGGCCCATTTGCTAAATGGGGTATTTATTCATGACATGTAACCCTTGCTTAGCTGGGAGGCATGGTTATATAATCACTGTCGTCGACTATTTTATTAAATGGGCTGAGGCGATGCCTACATACAATGTTGACGATATTAATGTTGCTCAGTTCCTTTTTAACCACGTCATAGCACATTTTGGTGTTCCTCAAGCCATTGTAACTGACCATGGATCACATTTTCGTCAGTACATGATGGCAGAGTTGACTGCTCAGTTGGGCCTTTGTCATGATATCTCAACTCCTTATTATCCACAGGCCAATGGCCAGTTGAGGCAGTTAATAAAGTTTTGATTAGTATGCTTCAATGTACCGTTGGGAAGCACAAAAGGGATTGGAATTTGATGTTATTATCAGCTCTTTGGGCTTATAGAACCTCTACTAAGACGGCCACTGGATTCACTCCATTCTAGCTGGTATATGGTTTAGAGGCAACTCTTCCAATCAATTGCAAAATCCCTTCACTCAAACTAGCTATCGAACTTCTTTCGAATACCTCGCCTTAAGAGGAACGACTACTGTATCTTAAGAGGCTTGACGAGACTCATCACATTGCTGTGATGGTCATCGAAGCTCGAAAGAAACATGTCAAATCTCATTTTGACCAAATCGTTTCTCCCCGCACTTTTGCTGAAGGCGACTTGGTCCTACTTTATGATCAGGGTAATGATAAATTGGGAGCAGGAAAGTTCGAACACATGTGGGATGGGCCCTACATCGTTAAGTGTGTCTGACAAAAAGGTGCCTATGAGCTATGTAATTATGAGGGAAATGCATTGTCATAGCCCCGCAAATGGGTTGTATCTGAAGAGGTATTATGCGTGAAATTTGTGTAATGACTTTTGTACATTAGTGTGTCAATTCATTAGTGTGTGTTTTGATTTTTGGTGTGTTTGTTTGCTTTGCAGACATGTGTTTTTCTGCTTACCCTATGTTCCACTTAGTTTGCATATGTCATCAATCCATTACGTTGGTTTTGCTAATGGTGCTTGTCGTAGCACACGAAACCTGTCTTCCGCAGCATGGGTACTCTATGGCCCTAATGACAAGTTGATTAACTTACAAGGTATATGCCTTGGTCGAACAACTAATAATATTATTGAATATAGTGCAGTCATTGAACTCTTGTTTGAAGCAGTTACTTTTGGCATTAGGGGTTTAGTTGTCAAGTTGGAATCACAGCTCGTTGTGTTACAGTTAAACAATCATTACTCAGTGAGAAATCCACAAATATTACGTATGTATCTACGTGTTAGATTACTGGAAAGAAATTTTGGTTTCATCACATATCAAAATATTCCATGTAATTTAAATTCATTAATAGATGCATTGGCAAATTTTGTTCTTGATGGGCGTCTGCGTCATTTATAAAACTAATCATATATATACATATACATATGTATATACATACATACATACATATACATACATATATACATATACATATATATATATGTGTGTGTGTGTGTGTGTGTGTGTGTGTGTGTGTATTGCGTCTCTTAGAGTGTTTACATCAAGATAGTAGAAAATAGAGTGTTTTGGGACACTTGGCTTTCAAAGCCTACACAATGTGTAAAAGAACTAGAAAGGTTATCAACCTGCACTGTGCTCATGATAGCACGAGACCGCTCTGATCACTCGGCCTACCTAACAACCAACAGATTCTCGCAGATACTCCCACTATGTTTCTTTGCCAACGCAATGAAACATCATCAATAGTGGCATACTCTGGGACCCCTCGAGTTATCGTCTCCAGGTTACGCTCCATCTTAGCTAAGGGGTCTGTCCCTTCTTCATAGTGCGCCTACTATCTGATGAGCAACTTGCTGTACTATTTTCGACATGCCTGGTGGTCTCTCTAGTCCCACATCTGCACATTTACCACAAGTTGAGTCTCAGTTTACACTTTTACAAGAAATCATAAAACTTGGAAAAAAAAAAAAAAAACAAGTTTTTACCTGCATCAGTTAATTGTTCTCCTGGTGGCAGAGGTAGACCTGGATCCCACCTGAAATCCATGCCAGCATAAGCATAGTCGTCTACCACGAGTAGTTGGTGTTCTAGCCAAGCAAAAAATTGTGGTGGATAATGCATATGATGACCCGTTCCTCCTCGAGGCATGAGTTGATTCCATCTCATGAGTCTCGGATCTCGGGGGGCAGGATTTGGTACCTCTGCCCGCTGATACCATAGTAAGGGCACTCGCTCTAAAAATAAGGTCACCAATATCGATCTGAACCCAAATTGCTTTAGGTATCCATGCTTCCCCTTGGTCAATTGTCTTTTCATATTTGTTAAAAAGCCTCCACACCAGTTAAATATGGTAGGAGTCAAACATGCAATAGCATACTGGAACTGGGATTTTGAAGCCTCATGCAAGGCTTGTGTGTTAGATACTCGCGCCATAGTGAACAAAATTGTTCTCAAGATGAGGTTATTGGTCATTGTTGCTATCTTCACCTTCCCTCCATTGGTCATTTTGGCACTTGGACAATGCATATGGACTAGAGTTCTTGTACTTTCACCTCTTGGGTGAGATCCAAAGAGTTGGATCTTTCCCCTTTTCGGGACAATCCCGTGATGAAGTAGATATCTGTCTCCTCAAGTTCTAGTTCCTGGCCTTTTATGATGAAGATCTCTTGATCTACATCCCAGAGACTGATAAAATAGGGCAACAATTCCATATGGGCCCTTAACCCTGTGGTCCTAAAGAACTTTAGCAACCCACAATTCCTCAAGCGTTTATGCATTCAAGATTTTGAGCTGCTTGGTGGTCTTCAGCCTCATGGCCTCTTTCTTTCCATTCCAGAACCATGATTTCCTGCAAAACATGATTTAACACCAATTAATGTTTTTTTCATGGATTAAAATCAAAGATTTTTGCTTGAAAAGAGGGTTTTTCGTCCAAAAATTTCGCCTTGGTGCCATCCTGCCTATCTTTACAAACAAAGTGATATCATCATGCGAGACTTTGGGCTTGAGCGCGATCATTGCGCAAGCCTTTAGGCTCGAGCGCGATGATCGCGGGTCCGATGACCATACCCACGATGATCGTCGATGCCTTAAAAATTAAAAATACTCCCTTATAGCATATAACTTACCGTTTAAAATGCAAGAGCAGGGATGGGCCTCTTACCTGTTGCAGACGGTTCGCAAAATGGCACTCTGGATCTCCCGTAATTGCCACTTGAAAATCGAGAAAATTAGGGCACAAATGCACTTTCAGAGCTTACTATGGTAAAATGGTAAAAAATAAAATTACTTTTGGTTATTTATAAGTTTTGCAAGTCATTTTGTCAATTTTTTTCATAATATTTTAATGTTTTTTTCTCGATATCAGCGATGGGTGCATTTCTTTGTGTAGTTACAGGTACCTTCAAGTGAACGGTGATCATTATTGACTAATTCTTGCAAGTTTTGTTTTATCTCTTTTTCAGACTCATTAAAAAACGAAAAAGGAACCCCCCTCGAGCCATCTTTGAGCTCTTTTCTAACGCTCGAAAATTAAAAAGATTGCCTAGTAATTGTCATTTTGAACTCGTTAAAATAAATGAATCGAAGTCACCTCAGTGTACGTTTACCCCTTTTCAGGCTGAGATTGACTACTTACGAAAAAGGTACACCTTGATCAACATGGTTAAGAGGTTCTCTCGGATATTGTTTTCTACCTTTTCGGATTCGAGAGACAAATTATGAAAAGGGACATGATGGAGTTTTCTTTTCCGTCTCTTTTCCAAACTCTCTAAATGTGAAAAAGATACCGAGTTATTCTTGCGTCAAACTCGTTAAAACTTTATGACGAAAGACTCGTCACCATGATGAGACCGAGCTTCTCCTTCCTAGGGATCGTAAAACTTACTAGGATGGATTCATTTGAAGAATGAAGTTACATGACAAGCATATGTTATCCCCTTCAAGTTTGTGATAAAAATAATTGGGGTACTTGCTAGAAATAGTTGGGGGGGGGGGAATGAAGATGAAACATCATTTGTATAGGCAACATGTCACTCTTCTGCTCTCATCTTGGGTTTGGGATATCCTCACTCAGTCACTTATCCTCCCTGGTTTGGGTGATCCATTTTTGCCTCTCATTTAACTATTCCATTTTGTCATCGTGACCTTTAGTCCTATGTCGAGTTAGATGATGCCACACTCCAGAGTCGTGTCGCTAGTGTTCAAGAGAAGTCCAATCTGCAGTTATTTACCTATACATTGTTTGAGTCATTGTTACAGTCTTGAAAATTATTCCACTTTATTCCTTGTTTCTTGTCAATGATGGGGGATTCATCATTGCCTTCCTTCGATAGTTCGCTTCTTGTCGACTTCAGCTCATTATCCAGGAATATGACTTAGAAACTCCCTTTCAATACCTTAGAGCTTGCATGCCTTAATGGCAAGTTCTTTGCCTCTGATGACAGGTCTTCATCATTAGCTTTCGATCGGGTGATTCCACGAGTGTTCGACTTCAGCTTCATTATCACATTCACGGATTGTACTGTTGCACCTTAAGTGCCATTGTCATTATTGGTGGTTTCTCTCGTACTTGTTAATGGTCCACATCGTTGGTCGGTAATCAGGTGGTTTTCTAGCATATTCGACTTCAACACATTCATGTGCATGTTAGAATTCATACTACGATCGAGTCGAGATGGAGCGCAAGACCCCGAGTCTTGTCTAATATGACATAGGCTCCATGGAGTTATATGTTATTCATGATTGTATACATGTTTCTACTATACGGATGGTTGTGACCATACCGTGGGACTTTATATTCCTGATGATCCTTGTTATCTGGATGGCTACCCCCATACCATGGATCTTTTCATATAGTCTTCATCATCCGGATGGTTGCGCCCATGTCGTAGATTCATGTCGTGATCTCAGATATGTATATGTATGTGTGTCCTTTATTTTCAGGTCTCTTGACAGTGTGCATCCTCGTCCATGCCAAAATCTCGTAAAGCATCTCAACCATCACTCCTTGTTCTGCCTTCATGCTTTAGGGGGCATCTATTACACAATATTTTGTCACACCTCCCGCACTTCCCTGTGACATACCCCAAAGTGCTTGAAACATGACCATTATACAATATACTCATCCATGTATACAACTCAGATCCATCCTAACACTTTGATTGGAAAATGCCTTGAGCTTTCCCTGAAGAATTAGCTCTTAAAACCCTAAAATGAAAATCATCGCTCTTATAAGGCTTAAAATAGTGATGATCACCTGTTGCACTATGCTTGACAAGTGATGGCATCGTTTTTTTCCCTTGCATACCCACGATGATCCCAAAAAGGTAATTTTCCCAAAGAGAATGAGAAACTTCGTGATATAGAAGCTTTGAGAGCGGTGAGTTGGAGGTTGTTTCGCATAGATGAGGTTGAATCCTTCTAGCTTGACGTCTTGGTATTATCCCTATGATCTACCTCCTTGAGATGAGGGCCTAATCCTATCTTTGGAGTAGTCCTAACTCCCTTTCCCAACTTATAAATTCATCATCTCGCATTCCCAAAGGGTTGGTCGATGTCTATTTGCACCCTTATGCTAAGCTTGTGCCTAGAGGCTATTCATTTGACTTGGAGAAGGAGTGCTTGGAGAGTTCTTGGCTTGGAATTGGATTACCACTCAAGGAGAGCCTTTCAACATCAAGGCTTTGGTTGTAAGCTTCCCTTTTCTTTCTAATAATACACAACTGTTGGTTTATCTTCCCAAAATGTATATGTTCATATATCATTAGCTTGACATTCCTTTATCAGTTAAGTAGGTTGTTATTGGATTTTCTATTTGTTTTGGCATGTTTTGTTGTCTCTTGATCACTTGTGCAGGTGCATAAACACCGAGAGAAGCAGGAACAAGCTCGTGACACAAGTGGTTCGGGATCCTCAACAAAGAAAATCGGAATAGCATCAGAACGAGGTAGGCCATCTCTTTCATTCTTATTTCAATTATAACCTGGGAAGATTGTAGAATTGAGGCTTCTGTGATCCATCATAGTTATAAGAAGAGCTTCGGCGAAAATCACATAAAAAGACCTTTGTCGACGCGTTTCGAACCAACTAGTGTGGTTCATCGTTAGGACAAGTTGAAGAAACACATTCGGCCTAGCATGTTAAATAGACTGAGCAGAGACTCCAACGGCTAAATAACGACTAATTTGGACTCTAGGACCCAGGTCAAAAATAAATTTAATATTATTATTATTTTTATAATATTAAGATTAATAATATATTATTCTATTTCTGGGAATAAGTAAAATTAGGTACAATTAGCATCAAAAGTAATTTATTTATTTAAATTAGAATAATAACAATGGGTTGTTTAATAAAATAATTCTAATGGTTATTAAAAATAAAAATAATAAAAATGATTTATTTAATAATATATATTCTAAGTCAAAACAATAATAATAGTAATAGGTTGTTAGGATAGAAATAAATAAATAATAATAATATTAGGATGAAAATAAATATATAATTTTAATGGTAAGATTAAACCAATAAATAATTCATTTATTAATTAATTTATTAAATATATATATAAATTAGTTTGTTAAGGTAAACGATGAGATTCATAATCATGTTGGTAAGTTAAAAAGGTAAGTTGATTTCTTTAGAAAATTTACTAATTATTATTGTTGTTATGTCAAATTTTATCAGTTTACAAAATTATTTAATTTATTAATTAATAATACTAATATAATTATCAAGAAAAATTAAACTTTAATGGTTAGTTTGAAAAGTTAATAAGATGTTTATTAAATAATTTAATT
>APFE031116764.1:46735-85369 GCA_000404065.3 Pinus taeda
GATGGAGAGAGGTGTTCTCTTAGAGCACTTGGCAGACTTGAGGGATGACACATTGCAGATGTGATGGAGGTAGCTTCATGGACATGGATGTGACACACCGAGAGTTGGAGATTGATGAGATGGTCTCTTCATATTGAGGAGGCACACATATGGATGATGTTGGGATAGATGTGGCTAATTTCATATAGCACATTGACACCAAACATCATGGACCTGAGCATGGTTTACTTATGAGGATGGATTCTTAATCGAGTTCAAGATGTGACAAGGATGTTTTGAGAAACAACTGATGGTGGGATGAGGGTGTGCATTCTCATGGTTTGGGCTTGATGGTTGGATTAGCTACCCAACTAGTTCAGACATGGGGGCTATAGCATGTACATGATGTGTTAGCATTATGTTGGAGTATCATGGCAGCAGTTCACATGGGAACGACACATGATGAGGTCGACACTATATGTTGCAGTAAGCATGTAGCTTGAGATGGAGGGGCCAGCCTTCCACGATGGAGCAACATGTGGAGATTGTGACATGGTGGTTGATTGTCATGGATTGAGAGGACTTCCAATTGTTGAGATGAGATGTTGGCACATGGTTGAGGTGTGTTAACACTTGTTGACATATCATGGGAAGTTTGCACATGATGGAGATGATGCACATGATGGAGTGGACACTTTGTTGCAGTGGACATGTAGCTTGATGTTGAAAGGATCAGCCTTTCATGGGGAGAGCAGCATGGAGAGATTGTGGCAGGTGGCCGGTGGTCATGGACATCTATGACATACATTAGTATGGAATATCTTGGTGACAGTTGGTCACTTAGATGAGACATGGTGGATATGGAGACCTACATATGTTGCAGGGTGTTTGCCATATGTGAGGGGAGTTGACATCATGGATTGATGCTTGGAGTTAAGATGTTGTCGAGGACGACAACGACTTCAGGTGGAGGAGGATGTAACGCCTTGGGAGATTTGCGACGGGCGGGCGTGCACGAACACGTTCGGGCGGAGCGCTGGGCGACATCGCAGAAAATGCAACGATACATCCGCACAAAATGCGATGAAAGACTGAACTTAACCAAATGAGTGGAAACGATGGGGTACTTATACTGTGACTTGGAGGAGGCTACGTTGTGGCAAGACCGAATTGGAAAGGAGCATTTTGGGGTGTGTTACGATGGTCAACCCACGTTGGAAGAGTATATATAAACCATGCGTTGAGCTCATTTGGAACGAACGCATTCACTCATCATCTTCGCATAAGTGGTGCAGACTTGTAGTGTGCAGAAAAGGCAAGAGAAGTGTGCATATCTCATGCGCTTCTCCTGGTCTTAAGCCGCATGTTGGAGTAGTATTTTGGAAAGGCGAAGTGTTGGCAGGTGTGCCGTGGGTGGCCGTTGAGTTTGCAGATTTGTGTCGGGCTTGAGGTAGTGTTGCAGGTGGTTCGGGTGAACTTCTTTCTATCGTGCAAGAGAGCACAAATGATGTAAAGGCAGTTCTATGCCTCAGTTGTAAATTTGACTAAGTGTTGGCTTGGAGTTTTTCCAAGCACACTTGTATTGTAAAAACTGATATTCTTAATAAACAGTTGGGCAGACTCACACTACAGGGAGTTTCCCCTCCCCTTTATACTTGTTGCAATTGTTGATGTTCTTGTTTTATAATTGCGATGGATAATGAATGAGTATGGGCTTCATTAAGTATAAAGGATAAACATGTTTTACTTGGTTGCGAAAAATAAACTAAGTATCGGTTGTGAATTAGGCGTAGTCCGCACACATAAGTATTGTTAAAAAGAAAGTGTGGGGTGGTGCCGCACCTCGCCGGCACGGTTGGAAGATCACCGTAGGCTTGGGGGCGTGACAATTGGTCACTTAGATGAGACATGGTGGAGATGGAGACCTACATATGTTGCAGGGTGTTTGCCATATGTGAGGGGAGTTGACATCATGGATTGATGCTTGGAGTTGGGATGTTGTCCAGGACGACAACGAATTCAGGTGGAGGAGGATGTAACGCCTTGGGAGATTTGCGACGGGCGGGTGTGCACGAACGCGTTCGGGCGGAGCGCTGGGCGACATCGACAAAGGTCTTTTTTATGTGATTTTCGTCGAAGCTCTTCTTATAACCTAGGAATATGTCTAGTTGATTGTCACTTCAGTTGCAAGACCCACTCATTGGGCTAGAGGGATCGTTTCTGTCCGTAGAGAGGATTAACCTTGTCAACAGTGACCATATTCGTCCACGTATGTGCCACGACTTCTTTGTACTAAGCCTAGCTTGACTTGCACGATGCATGGATATTCTTACATGCAACATGACTTTTCCAGTGTGATCCATGTCTATCCTCGCAAGATTTATGACTTTACTTGCACCACCATGAATGATCTTGCATGTTCCGTGATTTTCCTTGCATGGGTTGAAAACTTTTCAATCTCGCTAGAACCTGAAGATTCAAACTTACACAATGAAGCTGACAATCCTTTGTAGTCTCCCTCTGAAGCTAGACTCCCTCTAAGTCTACATAACCTACACTGGAACACCCTGTACTGGTACTTGCTTCTTGCGCACACTATGGTCCACCTACCTTGAAAGTTACTCTAATACTATGTTGATATTTCTTCTGATACTTTAGAATCAGTTCTATGTCTAAAACACAATCATAGACACACTGAAATAACCTCAACCTACTAGCACTTTGCAAAGTGGAAATCTTCAGCAATGAAATCAATTTATTACACAGATCTTTTGAGCCCGAAGCTCGATTATTTTATTACTTCATTATTAAAAGAATCATGGAGCTTTCGTACCAGGGACATGGCCCTCGATCTCTTATACAACTAGTATACATAATATACAAACTAGGGCTTGCAGTCTGCAACATCATATTTACAATCTTCCCAATGAGAAAAAGACAAGAACAAACACATAGCTCACGTGTTGAAGTAGCCCATCTAGATCAACCCTTTCTGCACTTGATGTCCTTGGCACCTAGCACATCCTTTTGCCTCCATCACTTAGCTATTCACAAGGGTTCTACTACTCCAAAACACTTGCACACTTCAACTCCAACATAACTGCCTTCTCTTAATGACTATGCTTCTCCAAGGTCACTGAACATACACTCAACAAGTCTGGCCTCTCACACTAATTTTTCACTTCAAATGCCACTGTATGATAGCCCTCATCAATCATCATTCTCTTAACCCTTGCAAACCACTGTATGTATTCTTCCAAAGCAAGGTATGATCACACTATGAATCCGCTCTTGGTTCACTATACAATGCAACCCTGAAACATGTTATCCAAGCACCCTTTGTTGGACAGACTTCCACAACACCCTTCAACATCAATCTTCTTGATATATCAGCCCTTCAACGTCCCACTGCCCTCTCTCTCTAGACAGGATGACATGTTGCTCCGCTGTCCAAATCTGAGGGTAATTTTAGCCTTCTTTAGGGTTGAACTAGACCACAGAACCCCTATGTTGTTATAGATGGCTTGTGGCCCTCCTTAACAGATTGCGTTGAGGAACAATAGGCTTCTTTCAAGGCTTGGCCCTCCCTCTTTATGCACAGAACTAATACTAGCCCTTACGAAGAGAATTTAATGCTTAATCTTAACTTGTCTAGACCATTACTAGGGATGAGATTTACCTCAGACTTCGGTAGTCCTCTCCTTAAATTGGCCAGAACAATGCCATTCTAGGGCACACACCTTCCACAAGAACTTGACCTCAATCTAAGCATAACTCAACCATCCTTAACACATAAAATCAGACCATAACTAGTCTCTCCAAGGTTATGACTCCTTCCTAAGGTATGTGGCTCCTTCTAAGTAGATATGTCTCAAGATTGAATGTTTTTCTTAACTTCTATTCATGGAAACCCTTGGACTTGAACTTCCTTCAATTGTTGTTCATAGTGGCCTTCTTCAAACCCTACAACAACAAGAGACAAATGTGCTACATTGGCCTTAGACTAGGACCTAAACTCCTGGCCTTGTTTTTCAACCCTCCAACATTATGACACCCTTGATTCCTTGAAATAGACTTCTTAGAACAATAGATCTCGACCCTCCTAGGGCTGTCTTAGCCAGTAGCGATTACATCTTCTCTTGCACGTGATATGATATGAACCTCACCTTAGGCTCTTTAAAAACTTTTCCTTGGGTCACTTAGGAACCCTTTTAGATCTAGGGTTTTATCATCTTTGACCCTTAAAATAATTAATTATTTCTTTCTTGGTCCTAAACCTCGCACTTGGGTCGAAAACCCCATTTTGGGTAAATTTTCCAACAAACAACTAATTGATGGGTTGCCCTCTCTCGGAAATACCTTCCAGTTTACCCAAAATCTAACACTCCCTCTTAGTGATGAAGGCATTTCCTTCACACTTCCAGCTCCATGACTTTCCACGCAAGCTCATGATCATCCTTGCATGATTCATGACTTTCCTTGCATAGCCATATCTGTCCACATATGTGCCACAAATTCTTTGTATTAGGTCTAGCTTTGACTTTCATGGTGCATGCATATTCTTGCATACAACATGACTTTTCCAACGTGATCCATGCCTGTCCTCACAAGATCTATGACTTTCCTTGCCCCACCATGAATGATCTTGCATGGTCCATGATTATCCTTGATGGGCTGAAAACTTCTCGATCTCGTCAAAACCTTGAGATTCAAAATTCTATAGGGCAACTGACAATCCTTTGAAGTCTCCCTTTCAAGCTAGACTCCCTCAGAGTCTACACAACCTTCACTAGAACACCTTGTACTTGTACCTGCCTTGAAAGTTTCTCTCATACCATGTTGATATTTCTTCTAGTACTTTAGAATTAGGTCTATGTCTAGAACATGATCACAAACACATTGAAATATCCTCAACCTACTAGCACTTTGCAAAGCGGAAATCTTCAGCAGTGAAATCAATTTAGCACACAGATCTTTTGAGCCTAAATCTCAATTATTTTATTACTTCACTAATAAAAGAATCATGGGGCTTATGTACCAGGTATCATGGCCCTTAATCTATGATACAACTAGTATATATAGTATACAAACCAGGGCTTACAGCCTGCAACATCAAATCTGCAATCTGCCTAATGAGAAATAGACAAGAACAAACACATAGCTCACTCGATGAAGTAGCCCATCTAGATCAACCCTTTCTGCACTTGTTGTCCTTTTGTCTCCTTCACTCAGTTGCTCATAAGGGTTATACTACTAAAAAACACTTGCACACTTCAACTCCAACGTAACTTCCTTCTCTCAATGACTATGTTGCTCCAAGGACCTGAACATAGGCTCAACAAGTCTGGCCTCTCACAATGATTTTTCAATTCAAATGCCATTGTATGACAACCCTCATCAATCACCCTTCTCATCAATCATCGTTCTCTTGACCCTTGCAAACCACTGTATGTAGGCCTCCAAAACAAGGTCTGCTCACACTATGAATTTGCTCTTGATTCATTGTACAACGTAGCCCTAAAACGTGTTATCAAAGCACCCTTTGCTAGATAGGCTTCCACAATATCTTTCAACACTTAATCTACTCAATATATCAACCCTTCAACGTCGCATTGCCCTCTCTCTCTCTGCACATGATAACATGTTGCTCCACTATCCAAATATGAGGGTAATTTCAGCCTTCTTTAGGGTTGAACCCAACCACAGAACCCCTATGTTGTTATAGATGCCTTGCGGCTCTCCTTAACAAATTGCATTGAGGCATTGTTATCGTTCAAACTAGTAGGGGGTCCTAGAGGGGCGCTTGGTAGGTCAAGAGAAACAATGAAGCTAAAGCCCACTGTCACCACAACTAAATCTTCCTAATCTTTACAGACTTTCACCAATGGGAGGAGACCAAATATATAAAGAATCACTTATAAAGGATACATCAACTAAGATAGTTGTGAAGTGATATCGGGGACCCTTTCCTAGGGGAGGCTCAAGAATGGGACTTGATTGCTTCTTAAGAAAGGTACAAAGATTTATAGGAAAAGGGGAAGAGGATTTAAGGGCTAGGTTCAAGGAATGTGAATTATAAAGTAGCTTCCAAAACCCTAAAATCCTTATTGAACTTCGTTTCCCAAGTAGTTTTTGAAGAATTGTCTTTTCAAAGGTATGGGACCACACAAGACCAAGTGGACCCAGGTTAGGTTAAGGAGAGGGAGTTTAGAAACCAATGATGATCTTAACCTAAACAAGAAAAGGGAAAGGATCAAAACAAGAGTTTCCACCTAGAGATGCCAAATTGATCCTATGAGGTACTAGCCTAGGGAATACCAGGGCAAATCCCACTGTCAGAATTTCTTCAAATTTGGAGGAGACTTTGAGGACACACCAACGTAATAGAGGCTAAAAGATCAAACTTTTTCTATTACTACTTTGTTGGGAAAATGATGCCCTAGGTGGCCTAGCGTGGCTAGACCTAGAAAAGAGGGGGGAAAGGTAAAGAAAAAGCGGTTTCAAGGTGATCACCTTATGGTGGATTAGTGCCTAATTTCTTTGCGTATATGGAGTCAAGAAGAATTATGAGAACATATCTTTTTTCTATCTCAGAAAGGCTTTAAGGGCAACTTCGTTTAGCATTAGGGAAAAAAGAGAGTGAACTTAAAACATTTATACTTCATTTGTAAATCAAGATAGCTTATCAAGGTAAATTCGATCTCTAGGAAAAATTGTTCAACAAACATGTCCCATACATGGAGATATGCTATATGGAAACATAATTCCACAATGAAGCAGTAAATGCATGCAACAATTAGCCCTAAAATAGTGAAAATCCCATGATCAATGTATGCGACAAAGTAAAAGAAAATAGCATCAAAATTGAACTTACTTGTAAGAGAATATATCCAACCATGAATACATTTTATAATAAAGAATCTCCAAGATAAGAAAATGCAATCCAAACATCAAAATTAATCCATGCTCCAATTTCGTTCACCAATAAGGAAATGTGAAATTCTCAAGAGAGAGAATGATCCAAAATGAATTCGTGTCTCTCCTAATTATACACTCATTAGGAGTTCCAATTACCTAATTTGAGCATACATTAGCCCATCAAATAAAAATAATGTGCAAATAACTAACTTTTGGTGACAAGCCCACCAAACTAGCTCATAAACAAAATAACAAGCCTCCTAAGAGGTCGAATAATCAATAATACATGTCTTTGGGCTCTCTAAGAGGTCTAATGAAGTCCATAAGTGCCAAAATTATGAATTGGACTTCCAAAAGTAATGGGCAAGAGGTTGGCCCCTTGCTCTCCACACAATAAACCTGTGGTGCTCCCAATGGCCGTGAGGACACACAACTGACCTCACGGGTCCAAGTAAATGAAGATGCATGTAGACCATATGTAAGGGCTCAAATGATGGTGTAAGTGATGCCACATCATCATACAAGTCCTGGTTCATCTGCCGAGTGCATGGTACAACCATGTAGATGGCTAGGCAAAGCTGAACTAGGTTCATCTTCCTCGTCCAATAGGTGAATCTTGAGCAATCTCTGAACATCTCTAGGGATCCATGGAGTGATGTCTAATCTTGTGGATTCCCATGGCTCTCAACACACACCCTACATGTGACAATGTATCCCTCTATAGGGTTAGGATCCAATATAGGGAGACCAAACCCAAGATGGAGACCACCTGCAATCCTGCATAATATCCACAGCATCCTCTAGCTTTCCAATACAACAAATCATCAAGGAAATCGAGTAAAAAATCTTACAAACCATGGACAACAAGTGGGGACTTTATAATGGCATGCCCTTCCATAATGGGCATTAGCATGTGCTAATGTCTCCAAGCTCCAAACGGGGTTAACCAGGTTTCCTATTAGGTGGTTTCTACTTCTAAAGGGGATAATATGTCCAAAGTACATCCTTTAAAAGGTGGTGGAATGTAATAAAGAGATGAATGGAGTAGGGAATGAAAAGGTGCAGCCTTGGGCCACATGTTGGGTTACAACGGTAGCTAGTAAAAGGGAAGCCCACACATGGGTATGTAATGTATAGGAGGGAGCAATCATGGTACATGAGGTGCCCCGACCTTGATTTTTCCACCCTTCTTTATATGCCTTTTGCCTTTTATGATTTTTCTTTAATTAACTACTTAGGGCTCAAGGGGTAAGAGCATGATGTGTGAGATATAGCAGTGGATACCCCCTTTAACGTAGGGTGGTTCATTGCCCACCAGGGGTTGGGACAACCATGGGTTCCTAAATGATAAAAGAGGCTCATCTAGGTCAGGTAGGAACGAGGGTGGTGGCCATGCTGATGGGGTAGAGCTCATGTATTGGATTTTTCCCACGTGCTAAATTTATTTGTCTTGGCCATCTTTTGCATTTTGTGGTACATTTTCCTATTCAATGTGGCCAATTATGGTTTTACTTTTCTTTTCAGTTGCATCAACCTTCGGGGCATCATTCCAGGCCGACCTAAGGTGTGGGCAAGGGGAAGGCTAACCCTATGCGAACCCAGTGGAGGAATGTGGACCCAAATGGGAGAAATGATGAATGGGGTTACAATGAGTGGAAGAGGAGTAATATATATGGATGAGGGAATAGGACCACATAATCAAAATCGAGGTTTCCCATGTAGTACCATCCCTAAAGCCCAAGGGTCGGTTAAAGAGATTCCACGAGACTATGGTCCAAGGTTAACATCCAAAAGAGGTATAGGGGACAAGAACACAGACCTAACCCACTCTTTCCGCCAAATCCCCCCATTAATCCATGCCATAAGTGTCCATGATAAACAAACTACAATACTCAATTACCAAATGACAAGGCATACCTTTAGGTTAGGGAGGCGCACGTTTAAACATTCGATCATGGCAGATGTGTGAGGGACCACATGGATGACTCAGGTGGTGGAGAAATGGCACGACAAGCTAGTTGGTGGCTGCAAGGGGCTACTGGCTATCGACTAAGGACCATCTCAGAGAAATTTTTTCTCCAAGGCATATCACCCACAAAATGGTGGGTAACATCTGGCTCCAACTGGGATGTGATCTCTCGAAGAAGTGGACGAATCTACTCGAATGGGGGGTCATGAGAACTCCAGCAATCTCTCAGTTACTGTAGACCTATTACCTGCACATATAATAAATGAAAAACATGGGGCAACATACTTTCACGATGTCTCATGATCGCACATGCTTGTATTAGACCCAGAAAATTGACTCATAGAAGTAAATGCAGTTTTTAAATCTAAATGCAACTAATCTATCATGAGAAATATCATGTCATTAGTTCTATTGAAAAATAAACATGTAATGCATCCTACCCTAACACGCATATACTAATGCTAATGTTAAGTGTAATCATAAAGCCAATGCAACCAACATATCATTACGTCACTATACATATGCCTACTAGCATGATTACTCATGAAGCAAATCTTGAAGCGGATGCAGGTACATTTGTATGGAGGATGAAGCGGGTGGGAGTTGAGGTAAAAGGAAACCCTAGGAGAAGGATAATAAGTCAATCTAGGAGTGCAAGGATTTCCTTCTAAGTATGTGATGGTATAATGAAAGATCACTCTCAACAACTCCCTATCACAATCATTGTTTATAGTATCATGCTTTGTAGATGCCACAAGGTCATGATGAGAGGGGAACAAAAGGTGAGGGATGGAAAGGGTGCAATAAATAGGTCGCTTAAGTTGATGGTCATATTGGAGAGGGGAGGTCATGGAGTGATCAAAACCCTGAGGGTGTGTCCAAGGAGGTAAAGTATAATCAATGAGGGGATCTTCCTTGACACTATACTTGGAAGGGGGAAATGGCTTATGGTCACTTGAGATCATGACAAGGGGTGAGCGAATCACTTAATGAAAACTTAATATTATGAACAATAGAAAAGGGAAAAGGGGAAGGTGTAGTCTCAATGGGACCCTTTTCCTGAAAATCCAACTCTTGAGGTTCAAGTGATTTGCGTATACTCCCGAAATCATAAGGAAGGTAGGTATGAGCAAGGACCTTATCAATCCTATCATTGTTGGTATCAAATATTGGGTCTTACCAAAAATGAGAATCAATCATCTCTAATTTCTCCTTTTCATGCAAGGGAAAGCGATAATTCTCCTTCCCAAGGGTATCAACGGATATGTCCTCGTAAATAATTCTCGGGAGAAAGGGAGGACCACTCTCAACCTCATCCACCTTATTGGTGTCAGAAATGAGAGAACCATAAAATTGAGGGCCAACATTGAACAACTTCCCATTTCTCTTTTTCAATATGGAAATAATCTCCAATGTCATCTTCTAAGGGGCTAATGGGATCGCCTTCCTCAGGGTTCTCAAAAGGAGAATCATAAGGAGTATTATCCTTGAGAAAGGTAAGGTTAGTCTCAACTTCACTTTCCATAGACTCATTCTTCCCAACACATGTGTCCTCAAAATCATCCTTTTCATCATGTGGACACAGGGAGGACTCTTCTTCAGGTTCATTACTTAGATTCTCAATGTCTTGATGATGTTCAATGAAGGCTTCCCCTTGGATGTTTAATGCAGGGTGTACTTGAAAATTTCTAAGAAAGCCATCAACGAACTCTTCAATAGATGAGATGCTCCTAGGTTCATGATTATGCAGCCATGAGTTATGACCACTGAGATATCCCATGAACAACAACATTAGGACATCTTGGTGAACAACCTTCTCTCTTGAAGCATGCGTAGTAATTTTTTCTATGTGGTAAATTGCGGAGAGTAGATAACCATCAAACACGGGCCCCCACGTATCATCCTTCTCGCGACATGATTAGGATGCCCAAGGATGCTAGCAATGTCCAAAGCAGGAAATTTATCAAAGAAAGACAACCTATTTGGGATATACATGAAAAACATGTAGGAGTCACTAGGGTAAATTTAAATATACCTAGAAAAATGCTTGCTTCACCCTACAAGCATCGACCTTAAAGTTCAATGAAGAACTAGGGCTTCGTTCTTCCAATGGAGTCACCAATAATGTTGTGTCAATATGTCGTATGGGGAACAAAACACACATTTCGTGTCCCCTGCAACGACGCCAAAATGTTACTGCTCAAACTGGGAGGGGGTCCTAAAGGGGAACTTGCTAAGTCAAGAGCAACAATGAAGCTAAATCCCACTCTCACTACTGCTAAATCTTCCTACTCTTTACAGACTTTCACCGATGGGAAGAGAACCAATATATAGATAATCACTTATAAAAGATGGATCAACTAAGATGGGTGAGAAGTGATCTTGGGGACCCTTTCCTACAGTAGGCTCAAGAATGGGACTAGTTTGCTTCTTAAGCAAAGTACAAAGCTTTCTAGGAAAAGGGGATGAGGATTTAAGGGTTAGTTTTAAGGAGTGTGAATTGTAAAGGAGCTTCCAAAACCCTAAAATCCTTATTGAACTTGGTTTCCCAAGTGGTTTTTAAAGAATTGACTTTTCAAAGGTATGGGACCACACGAGACCAAGTGGAAGGTTAGGTTAAGGGGAGGGAGCTTAACAATCAATGATGATCTTAACCTAAACAAGAAAGGGGAAGGATCAAAATAGGAGTTTCCACGTAGAGGTGCCAAATTGATCATATGAGGTACTAGCCTAGGGAACACTAGGGCAAAGTTTGGTATCACGGCTAGGGCTTGGAATATCTCGCAATCCCATCGTCATAATTTATTCAAATTTGGAGGAGAACTTGAGGACACACCAACGCAGTAGAGGCCAAGAGATCAAACTTTTTCTATGGCTACTTTGTCAGGAAAATGATGTCCTAGTTGGCCCAGCATGGCTAGACCTGGAAAAGAGGGGGAAAGGTGAAGAAAAAGAGGTTTCAAGGCCATCATCTTATGGTGGATCAGTACCTAGTTCCTTTGAGGATATGGATTCAAGAAGAATTATGAGAATGAATCTCGTTTTTAGCTCAAGGAAGCTTTGAGGGAAACTTCGTTTAACATTAGGGCAAAAAGAGAGTGACCTTAAAACATTTATACTTCGTTTGAAAATCAAGATAGCTTATGAAGGTAACTTCGATCTCTAGGAAAATTTGTTCAACAAACATGGCCCATACATAGAGATACGTTATATAGAAACATAATTCCACAATGAAGCAGTAAATGCATGCAACAATTAGCCCTAAAATAGTGAAATTCCCATGATCAATGTATGTGACAAAGCAAAAGAAAATAACATCAAATCTTCACTTACATGTAAGAGAATATATCCAACCATCAATACATTTTCCAATTAAGAAGCTCCAAGATAAGAAATTGCAATCCAAACATCCAAATTCATCCATGCTCCAATTTAGTCCACCAAGAAGGAAATGTGAAATTCTCAAGAGAGAGAATGACCCAATCCAAGTGATGATCCAAAATTAATTCATGTCTCTCATATTTATACACTCATTAGGAGTTTGAATTACCTAATTTGAGCTTACATTAACCCATCAAATAAAAAAAATGTACAAATAACTAACTTTTGGTGACAAGCCCACCAAACTAGGTCATAAATAAAATAACAAGCCTCCCAAGAGGTTGAATAATCAATAATGCATGTTGTTGGGCTCTCTAAGAGGCCTAATGAAGTCCATAAGTGCCAAAATGATGAATTGGACTTCCAAAAGTAATGGAAAAGGGGTTGGCACCTTGTTCTCCACACAATAAACTTGTGGTGCTCCCAATGGCCGTGAGGGCACACAAGTGACCTCATGGGGCTCCAAGTAAGTCAAAGATGCATGTAGATAATTTGTAAGGGCTCAGATAATGGTGTAAGTGATGCCACTTCGACATACAAGTCATGGGTCATCTCCCAAGTGCATGGTAAAACTGTGGGGTTGGTTGGGCAAAGGTGAACCATATGCATCTTCCTCGTCCAATAGGTGAATCTCGAGCAATCTCTGAACATCTCTGGGATCCATGGAGTGTTGTCTATTGTTGTGGAGACCCATGGCTCTCAACACACATCCTACATGTGCCAATTTAGCCCTCTAGAGTGTTAGGACCCCCATATAGGGAGATAAAACCCAAGATGGGACCACCTGCAATCCTATATAATATCCAATGAGTCCCCTAGCCTTCCAATACAAGTCATCAAGGAAATCAAGTAAAAGATCTTACAAACCATGGACAACAAGTGGGGACTTCATAATGACATGCCCTTCCATAATGGGCTTTGGCATGTGATAATGTATCCAAGCTTCAAACGGGGTAAACCAAGTATCCTATTAGGTGGTTTCTACTTCTAAAGGGGATAATATGTCCAAGGTACACCCTTTAAAAGGTGGTGGCATGTGATAAAGAGATGAATGGAGTAGGGAATGAAAAGGAGCAACCCTAGGTCACATGTTGCGGTACAAGGGCAAACAGTAAAAATGAACCCCACACATGGGTATATAATGTATAGGAGGGAGAAATCGTGGTATATGAGGTGCCCCGGCCTTGATTTTTCCACCCTTCTTTATATGCCTTTTTCCTTTTATGATTTTTATTTAATTAATTGCTTGGGGCTCAAGGGGTAAGAGCATGATGTGTGAGATATAGCAGTGGATACCCCCTTTAAGGTACAACAATTCATTTCTCACCAGGGGTTGGGACAATCATGGGTTCTTGAATGGTAAAGGATGCTCATCTAGGGCTAGTAGGAACCAGGCTGATGGCCATGATGATGGGGTAGAGCTCATGTATTGGCTTTTTCCCACATGCTAAATGTGTTTGTCCCGAACATCTTTTGCATATTGTAGTACATTTTCCTGTTGAATGTGGCCAATTATGTTTTTTCTTTTATTTTCACCTGCATCAAACTCTGGGACATCATTCTAGGCCCAACCCAAGGTGTGGGCAAGGGGAAGGGGAAGGTTAACCCCATGTGGACCCAGTGGAGGAATGTAGACCTAGGTGGGAGAAATGATGAATGGGGTTATAATGAGTGGAAGGAAAGCAATATATATGAATGAGGGTGCAACCAAAATCAGGGTTTCCCATGTAGTACCATCGTTAAGGCCCAAGGGTCAGTAAAAGATATTCCACGGGACTATGGTCCAAGGTTAACATCCAAAACAGGTATAAGGGACAAAAGCACAAACCTAACCCACTCTTTCCACTGAATCCCCCCATTAATTCATGCCCATAAGTGTTCATGATAAGCAAACTACAATACTCAATTACCAAATGACATGGCATACCTTTAGGTTCAGTAGGGCCACCTTCAACATGCATGTGCAACACATTCGCATGCATGCAACTCACTTGCACATAATGCATGTTGTATGCAATCGAAATGTAAATTCTGCATGTCACATGCAACACACATGCATGCCTTGCATATCACATGCAAACTTCACATATCACATGTAACTCACATGCATGACCTGCATGTCGCATGCAAGCTCCCAAAGAGGCAAAACAAAGGGCCTTTTATTCAAGACACAAGGCTAGAATTACCTACTCGAGGTACAAAAATCAAAATTTTTTGGTGGAGGCCTAGAATAAAATTGTTTATTTGCAGAATAGGAGTCCTCACAAAGTATTGGAGGACAAGAATACTGAGGAGATGTTTACAGAAGTGAGACTGAATGTCAATTATCTAAGCATCTTCAGCAACCCATTTTATGTCCACATTCCTACAAAGAAGTGGAGTAAGCTGGAGCCCCATTAGAGAAGGGCATTTTTCTTGGCTACAACGAGGTCTCAAAGTCCTACAGGGTCTACATTCTAAGATAGAGAAGAGTAATCATCAGTTAGGATGTTAGGTTTGAGGAGGGCAGGACCTTTAGGAGGTCTCATGATACAGAGCCAGCAGGGGTACATGATCAGGAGCAAGAGGCTCCTAAGGTTGATAAAAGGACTTGTAGCATCAATAGAAAGGACACAACCTATAGATCTGGAGGAGGAGCAAGATGTTCCTTCGAGTTCTACCAGGAGGAGGGCAAGATGGGCCAAACATATTTTGAGAGATGTTGAGGAGAATGTGGAAGCACCTAGCAACACTTTCAAACATAGTAGACCACCTACGTGATTTTCTAGTTTTTTGGCCTTGTCAAGCAACATCAATGTGTTCAAGCCTTCCACTTTTGAGGAGGTTTCATATGAGTGGGTCTAGAGGGATGCCATGGTGGAGGAGTATAGCTCCACCATGAGGAATGATGCGTGGGATATAGTGCTAAGGACGGGGGGAAAGTTTGTGGTCACTTCTCGATGGATCTTCAAGATCAAGCATGTAGTGGGTGGCAATGTTGATAAGTACAAAGCGAGTTTCGTGGCGAGAGTGTTCTCCTAGAAGGAGGGAGTAGACTATGAGGAGACATTTGCCCCTATCACTATATATTCATCTCTTAGGGCAATCATATCTATTGCTTCAGAGATTAAGTGGAGGATACATTAGATAAATGTGAAGATTGCCTTCCTCAATGGGATGATCGAGGAAGAGGTGTATATTGGGCAACCTCAAGGCTTCGAGGTGGATGGGAGAGAGTCTCATGTATACAGGAAGAAGAAATCCATTTATGGGTTGTAGCATGCTCTGCGTGCATGACATGCCAAAATTGTTGGATATCTTCTTGGTTTGGGCTTCCCCAAGAATGAAACGAGCTCCAACTTGTACTATGTACTTGTTGGTAGCTTCGAAAGGTCTTCTACATGATCTTGGTCTCTTAGCATGTAGGAGATGGTTGAATGCCTCTTTAAGTGCTTGCTTGGTGGAGTAAGTGATTTATGAATTCTTTCCTAAGTCTAACTTAGGAAAAGTACACTAATTAAAGTCAATTAATTATTCTGGACTATTAATCCAAAGTACTAAGGATAAATAATAAAATTACTTAAGTGAATTAGATATGATCTCAAGTGAGGTGAGATCTAATCTCGATTGTCAATCACTTAGAATAATAGGGTTAGGGATTCGGCTTAATGAAGTTTTAAAATAAGCCTAAAGGAAAGGTGGACACAAACAAGTGGAGGAAGTAATTTTCCCTAGAGCGAGAGGCTTAGCTACATCGAAGAAAAGGGAGGAAGAGTGCAAGGAAATTTTGAGAGTATTTCCAAGAGGCCGAGTTCAGGAACTCGAGAAGCCAAGTAGTTGAAGCACAAAGGAGGTTGAGTTGTGGAGAGGTCGATTTATCTAGTGGGCTGATTTCGATTGAGCGTGCAAGGGTTGTATGAGGAGGAAAGGAGATGGTCGATTTACTGGTGGTGGAGGCCGAGTTTCTCTAGGACTGAATTATTTAGGAAGTCGAACTTTTGGTGGGTTGAATTCCTTGGTCTAAGATTTCCAATGGGGGTCGAGTTACATGTTCTAATAGTGCATTTTTCTGTGTATTTTTCTCTATGGTCCAGACCTAGATTTTCCCAAGTATTTTAATGAAGGAAAATTGTTATGGGTGTATATTACTATTGTGATGTGATTGATCCCTTTGATTTTAATTTTTCCACTACAAATATTTTTTTTCAAAAGTTAAATACCAGTGATTTTATTTTCACAACAATTCAAAATTTATTTAATAATATTATGAGAATAAAAGTTGTTGAGGTATAGATAAATTTGGACTAGTATTGGAAATTTAACAATACTAATTTCCAATACTAACTTGGAAACCATGGATTAGTAGACAAATTCTTCAAATATGGCTTGAAACGAGATGAAGCAAGGTCACGCCATTAGTCAAAAACAACACTGAGTCAAGTGCACACATTGGGATTCAGTGGATCACAATATTTAGCAGTGAGAGCAAGAAAAGGCTAGATCGAGCTAGCTAGAGCAAAATTAACAAAGAGGTTGTAGAAAATCCTATAGATTCACAAGCTCACGTAATCTACTAAAACAAGATATAAGAATCTACTTCTATCTTTACTTTGGAAGCCCATAAAGTCTATGAAAACAATAATCGGCAAGAGGAAGAACATCAATGGCACATAACACAATAAGTATTCGGGGAAGGCCACAACTCAAAACCCCACTATATGTATTGCATTAATCAAAAATCCAAGATGATAATACAATGCTTGTTCTCCCAAGAACAATCCCAATACTCAGCAAAATCAATCTCCAACTCACAATCAAACTCTTAGCCAACACTTAGCCAATCCTCCTGCTCTCCAAGTCCCTATTTCCTTGCGCCCATGGTCAAAGAATTTGAAAGAATACAATATGCTCTGCTCAACCTCGAGCTTAACCTACACAAAAATTTTCCATCCTTTGCCTGATGACTTCCTTTGGCCAATACTTAGCGAAATTTCCAAGCCTCCAAGCTTCTAATTCTTTGCCCATTTCCTGAGAGAATTAGCCCATATTTAAAGGGAAATTCCTCATCCATAATTCCGCAATCCAAAATTAGGTCTAGTTCCTGATTGCATGCACCATCTATACAACTCAGAAAATTATACAACAAATAGTACACTGTCTTTGCACTCAAGTCACAAATGGGTCTTTCTCAGAATCAACATGCATGAGTTTCTGATGAGGGAATCTTCAGTTAACTGGAGTAGCACTAGCTAATGCATTAGTGCAGCAACTGATTGTTTACTCACTATTAGTTCCTCAAACGATTTGGAACTAATTTAACTGGACTTAACTCAGTAAACTGAGTTAACTAATTACAACTCACAATTAACTCATCCTAGACCCCTATAATATAGGGAGAACATATACATGACTTTAAAAAGACTTCCAACTCGAAATCCCTAAGTTAACTAAGTCAAATCACTCTAGTTAACTATTACAAGTTGCTATGAGAATAAAATTCGATTTTAATTCTAAGTTTAATTCAAGGACAAATTAAACTGGAATTTATGGATTCTATTTTTAACATTGCTTGTTGCCATTTTCAACACTCCCTCTCAAGAAGAAAGGAATTCAACTCGATCCTGATCCCGAACCTTTGGAATGTTCTGCATGCAACACTTCTCTCTAGTGTTGCTGCTCCAGAAACTCTAGAAACAAAAAACATCCAACCTGAATCAAAATGATGCCTTTGTCATCAAAGTCTTTGACTGTTATTGCCTCTGTCGACTGAAAACTCCACGCTTCTGTTGACTCCACCTTTCTACACTATTGTTAACCCTTCTTTATGCTTCTTCATTGTCTAACTGCTCTAGCCTCTGTCACTTTGATCTCTGAATGCATCAATCCCACTGATTCCTCCCGCTACTATGTACTTTGGGCTCTCGTAGCAATGTACGATCCATGAGATAAAACCACTTAATGGACCCTGCCTAATTTCTGCCCTCTTGGGACTATCACTTCAAATCACCCCACCTCACACCTAGAGGTATGGCTGCATGTGATCCCTCTGCCCACTTGGCTCGAAATCCCCCCCTATTGGAGGTCTATGCATGATTGGATGCCTCCACTCGGTCTCCTCTCGGCTTCTCCAATTGTGGCAGCTCCACAATTGTCTGAGACTGCTTGAGTGAATCTCTCCACTCGGTCTCCTCTTATCTTCTCTAGTTGTGGTTGCTCCACAACTTCTTGAAGCTGCTTCAAAGGCTTCTTCTAGAGCTTCATGTTGAGAGGTAATTTACTCTCCCTCTCAACCACCAAGTCTCTAACCTTTGTCTTGCTCCTCAAGGCTTTGCATGCATCTTGTACCTCAAGTGCATATAGGTTCTTGGCTAGCACACCAATCTGTTTCATCTGTCCCGCCGTCACGAAATTTTCTAGAAAATGAGTTGATTTTAAATCAACAATATCTCCCACATCCGAATTCCAATTCGGCTGATTTTTGTGTTGTTTGAATTTGGGTATTTTTTCGCAAGGAATCCAGATCTACTATTTGTTTCTTAAAATTTTACACAAAAATTTTCAAATCTGCTCTACAAACTCACGACCCAAAACTAAAAACTTCGAAATCTCCTCTAGTATACTATTCTGAGCTCTGATACCATGTAGAAAATCCTATAGATTCACAAGCTCATGTAATCTACTAAAACAAGAGACAATAATCTACTTCTACTCTTTACAACGGAAGCCCATAAAGATCGATGAAAACAATAATTGACAAGAGGAAGAATATCAATGGCACATAACACAATAAGTATCTGGGGAAATCCATAGCTCAAAACCCCACTATCTATATTGCATTAATAAAATTTCCAAGATGATAATACAATGCTTGTTCTCTCAAGAACAATCCCAACAATCAGTGAAATTAATATCCAACTCACAAGCAAACTCTTGGTCAATAGTTAGCCGATTCTCCTGCTCCCCAAGTCCCTATTTCCTTGCGCCCTTTGTCAAAGAATTTGGATGAATACAATATGCTCTGCTCAACCTTGAGCTTAACTCGCACAAGTATTTCCTATCCTCCGCCTGATGACTTCCTTTGGCCAATACTTAGCCAGATTTCCAAGCCTCCAACCTTCTAAATCTTTGCCCAATTCCTGAGAGAATTAACCCATATTTAAAGGGAAATTCCTCATCCATAACCATGTGATCCAAAATTAGGTCCAGTTCCTAATTGCATGCACCATCTGTACAACTCAGAAAATTATACAACAAATAATACACTAACCCTGCACTCTAGTCTCAACTGGGTCTTTCTCATAACTGACATGCATCAGTTTCTGATGAGAGAATCTTCAGTTAACTGGAATAGCACTAATTAATGCATTAGTGCACCAACTGACTATTAACTCACTATTAGTTCCTCAAACTATGTGGAACTAATTTAACTGGGCTTAACTTAGTGAAATGAGTTAACTAATTACAACTCACAATTAACTCATCCTAGACCCTATAATATAGGGAGAACATATACATGACTTCGGAAAGACTTCCAACTCAAAATTCCTAAGTTAACTAAGTCAACTCACTCTAGTTAACTATTACAAGTTGTTATGAGAATACAATTCGATTTTAATTCTCAGTTTAATTCAAGGACAAATTAAATTGGAATTTATGGATTCTATTTTTAACATTTCTTGTTGCTATTTTCAACACTCCCTCTCAAGAAGAAAGGAATTCAACTCGATCCCGATCTTGAACCTTTGGAATGTTCTGCATGCAACACTTCTCTCTAGTGTTGTTGCTCCAACAACTCCAGAAAAAAAGAACATCCAACCTGAATCAAAATGATGTCTATGTCATCAAAGTCTTTGACTGCTATTGCCTCTATTGACTGAAAACTTTTCGCTTCTATTGACTTTGCCTTTCTGCACTGTTGTCAACCCTTCTCTATGCTTATTCAACATCTGACTACTCTAGCCTTTGTCACTTTGATCTCTGACTGCATCAATCCCACTAATCCCTCCCACTACTATGTAGTTTGGGCTCTCGTATCAAGGTATGATCCATGAGATAAAACCACTCAATGGACCCTGCCAATTTCTGCCCTCTTGGGACTATCACTTCAAATCACCCCACCTCACACCTAGAGGTATGGCTGCATGTGATCCCTCTGCCCACTTAGCTTGAAATTTCCACCTACTGGAGGTCTCTGCATGACTGGATGCCTCCTCTTGGTCTCCTCTCGACTTCTCCAATTGTGTCTACTCCACAATTGTCTGAGAATACTTCTTCTCTGCTTGAGTGGATCTCTCCACTCGGTCTCCTCTTAGATTCTCTAGCTGTGGTTGCTCCACAACTTCCTGAAGCTGCTTCAGAGTCTTCTTATGGGGCTGCATGTTGAGAGGTAATTTACTCTCCCTCTCAAACACCAAGTCTCTAACCTTTTCCTTGCTCCTCAAGGATTTACATGCATCATGTACCTCAAGTAAATACAGGTTCTTGGCTAGCACACCAATTTGTTTCATCTGTCCCGCCGTCACAATATTTTTTGGAAAAAGAGCTGATTTTAAATCAGCGATATCTCCCACATCTGAACTTCGATTCATCCGTTTTTTTTTTGAATTTGGGTATTTTTTTACAAGGAATCCAGATATGTTATTTGTTTCTGAGCATTTTGCACAAAAAATTTCAGATCTTCCCTTCAAAATCGCGGCCCAAAACTAAAAACTTCGAAATCTCCTCTAGTATACTGTTCTCAGCTCTGATACCATGTAGAAAATCTTGTATATTCACAAGCTCATGTAATCTACTAAAACAAGAGACAAGAATCTACTTCTACTCTTTACAGCGGAAGACCATAAAGATCGATGAAAATAATAATCGACAAGAGGAAGAACATCAATGGCACATAACACAATAAGTATATGGGGAAAGCCACAACTCAAAACCCCACTATCTGTATTGCATTAATAAAAATCCAAGATGATAATACATGGCTTGTTCTCTCAAGAAAAATCCCAGCACTCAGTAAAATCAATCTCCAACTCACAAGAAAACTCTTGGCTAACACTTAGCCAATTCTCCTGCTCTCCAAGTCCCTATTTCCTTGCGCCCTTGGTCAAAGAATTTGGATGAATACAATATGCTCTGCTCAACCTTGAGCTTAACCTGCACAAGTATTTCCCATCCTCCCCCTGATGACTTCTTTTGGCCAATACTTAGCCAAATTCCAAGCCTCCAAGCTTCTAATTCTTTGCCCAATTCCTAAAAGAATTAGCCCATATTTAAAGGGAAATTCCTCATTCATAACTATGCAATCCAAAATTAGGTCCAGTTCCTGATTGCATGCACCATCTGTACAACTCAGAAAATTATATAACAAATAGTACATTGTCCTTGCACTCTAGTTTCAACTAGGTCTTTCTCAGAGTTGACATGCATGAGTTTCTGATGAGGGAATCTTTAGTTAATTAGAGTAGCACTAGTTAATGCATTAGTGCACCAACTCAGTATTAGTTTCTCAAACATTTTGGAACTAATTTAACTAGACTTAACTCAGTAATTTGAGTTAACTAATTACAACTCATAATTAACTCATCCTAGACCCCTATACTATAGGGAGAACATATACATGACTTCAAAAAGACTTCCAACATGAAATTCCTAAGTTACCTAAGTCAACTCACTCTAGTTAATTATTACAAGTTGTTATGAGAATAAAATTCGATTTTAATTCTAGGTTTAATTCAAGGACAAATTAAACTGGAATTTCTGGATTCTATTTTTAACATTTCTTGTTGCTATTTTCAATAGAGATTGAGTTTTCTCTTTGGCTGAGAGGTCGAGTTTCTTTGCACACAATTTTCTTTTGTTGGGTCGTGCATGTGGGTCGTACAATAACTGAGTGAGAAAGAGTGTTGAGATATTTTGTTTGGTATTTGTCAAAGCAAATTTTTGTGTAACTATTTTAAGAAAATATTTATCTTGAAGCTGAATAAGAAGCCTAACATTTTCTTATTTTCCCTACACTGAGGTTTCGAGGGTATATCCATGTTATTTTTTATGCCATGTGATTGGTTTCGAGTATTTTTGCTTCTACTATTACTTGGTTTTAAACCCATAATATTAAATACCAGTGAATTTATTTTCACAACAATTCAAAATTTAATTTAATAATAATCTGAGAATAAAAGTTGTTGAGGTAAAAATAAATTTGGATTAGTATTGGAAATTTGATAATACTAACTTGGCAACCATGGATTAGTAGACAAAGTCTTCAAATATGGCCTAAAAAGAGACGAAGCAAAGTCGTGTCATTCGTCAACAACAACACTGAGTCAAGTGCATACACTTGGATTCAGTGGATCGCAGTATTTAGCTGTGAGAGCAAGAAAAGGCTAGATAGAGCTAGCTAGAGCAATATCAATAGAGAGGCTAAGTTATCTCTTTGGCTGATCAGGTGCTCAAAATTAAGCTAAAAAATAAAAGTGTCATAATCTTGTTAAACTTAGCTTGATATCAAGGAGCTCATCATTATGATTCCAACGGTGCAAACAACACTCAAATTCGAGCTCATATGCAAAAGTTAGAGCAAGTCAAAGTTCAGGTTTGACTTGCTCACATGGCAGGATTGGATGATGTGGCAGGTTCCATCAGCGAATCGGGAGGTGCCAAGTGGTAGGCCACCATTGGTCCCTACATTTCCAAATTTCACATTGGTGCAGGGAGGTGTTACAGAATCGGACCTCGACAAGATCAGGCTTGCGATGCGATAATCGCATATCTCACATCGCAACAGGGAGGCAGGTCAGCGTTACAAAATTGCCCCCAGTATGTACCGGGTTGCGATGTGATCGCACATCTCGCACGACACTACAAAATCATCCCCGATAGGTTTGTGTTTAAATGCGATATTGCAATCGCAAATAGCAACACGGTGCAAAGTTCCGCATATACAAGACCCCAGTACTCTGCCAATTGCGAAAGAATTCTGGACGCGATACATTGTAAAGCTCCAGTTAATAGTTATGTTGGGTCCGACGAATCGCAATCGCATATTGCTTGTTTGGTTCATAGTTCGTAAGACCGCAGGACTCTGCCAATTTCAATTTGCGATGGATAATCGATGCTGACGGATTATGGCTCGGCGCACTGCAAAATTCTCGCACGGTTAGCGAATTTTTGGAGTGAAATTGTGGGTTCCTGTTGGATGTGGAGCAATTTATGGAGTGAATAATGGGAAAACAAGGGGAGGTTATAACTTCTTCAATTTTCCACCAAATTGGTTGGAAAAAAAGGATAGATAGCCATTTTTGAGTATTTTGGACTCATTGGAGCAGGTTTTAGAAGCATTTGAGCATTGTAAACACACTTTTTACACTTCTGAGCATAATAGAGAGGCCCAAGCCATTGGAAGCTGGACCAAGGAGATGTAGCCCAAGAGGGGTAAACTCCTTTATCATGTGCTCGTTGTAATGTGTTTTTGATGATGTTTTGTACTTGTTTATTCCGTTGTTTAGTTTATGAGTTATGTTAAACTGCTCATAAAATTAGCATAAAAACTCTTCATTTCACTTGCAAAAATTCATGAATCCTTAAGCACAATGAAAGCATTTTGTTTATAATATGAAGAAGGTCTTAGCTTTGCAAACTAATATACTAAATCATATCAATTTGGTATCAGGGCATTAGGTTTTCTTTGTGAAAGAAGGATTTAATTGTTTACAAGTTGATGTCATGCTTACAAGGTTCAAACTCAAAAAAGGTGAAGGAAAGTTGGTTGGAAGCCCTGAAGTTGGGTCAAGGGGAAGGAGAGCAAGGTTACCACAATCTCCAACACTAGTTCAGCCTCAAGTTGTAGTTGAGACTCCAGAGATCATGTCTCATGAAGGAGAACCTACAAACATGACAGAAGACGAGAAGACCTTCAGAAAGGCTTTCTTTGATATGAAAAATATGGTGAAGGTTCTCTATGAAGAGAGGAATACCAGGTTGAAAGGGTAAAGTTCCAAACCTCACAAAGGAGAAGGATCTTTAGGAGGTGGTAATGGAAAAGGAGGTAATGGAAATGGAGACAAACCTCCACCCTCTCCACCATCTTCTTCATCTTCTTCTTCACAAGCATCTTCACCCTCTTCCACTAACACAACCCTTACTCATACTCATCATTATACTTCAAAAGGAACTGGTAAATCACATTTTTTAAAGCTTGAAGTTAAATTCGAGTTGCCCATGTATAATGGTGAAATGAATGCAGATAAGATTGATAATTGGATTCGTCAGTTGGAGGTCTATTGCAGGATGCAAAACCTTCAAGAGCATGACATAAAGATTCAGTTAGCTTCCTTGAGAATGGAGGGTGCAACACTAGTATGGTGGGAATCAAAGACCCAAGAGGACATTGAAAAACATGGGAAGATCTCAATTTCTTAGAATGATTTCATTGCTGCAATTAAAAGGAAATTCTACGCTCTAGCTTATATGCAAAAAACCAACATGAATTGGCAGAACTTTAGACAACTTAAAGGTCAAAATGTATAAGATTACACCCAAGAATTCAGAAAAAAGGTCTCTGATGTTATGTGTAGATTTGTAGTCATAGGAAACTTTGCTGAAGTACATAGGGGGTTTACACAATTACCTTAGGCATACTATCTTAATGTTTAATCCCAATAATCTAGATGATGTGTGTGTGCAAGCCACTCATCATGAGGCAAGAGGGAAAATACCCCAGAAGAAGGTAGTTAAAAGCCATTTAAGAGTAAGGAAAAAGAAAAGGCTTTTAAAGGGAAGGCAACGAAAAATGCGTCTATCAAAAAAGAAGGAGAAAAAATTACATGAAAACACTGTTCCAGAGAGGTTTAGGATGAAGCTCACTGTTGGAAGCTTCATCCCAAAATGAGACCAAAAAGAAACAACAACAAGGGAAAACAGAAGACAATTGCAACCACTCAACTGGATTTGGGATCCGATTCGGGTGATGAAACTAAAATCATAGCCATGGGGTTAAAAGGAAAAGAATCCATTGCTAGCACTAGTTCTTCATATTCACAAAATGAAACTCCAAATGAAAGGAGGAGAATAGATCTGTTTCACATAAGGGTGATCTCAAAACATAACAAGATTGATACGCAATTCGATAGCGGCTCTGAAGCCAATCTTATCTCTGGAAACATCGTCAAGAGTTTAAATATGGAAACTATTCCACATCATAAACAATATCCACTTGGATGGGTATGTGACAATGCGCAATGTGAAAATAAATATCATTTATTCAAAAATGGAGTAGAATATATTGTGAGAGCTCACAGCATGAAAACAAATCTTTCGTTTGTTAATGCAGGGCAGATGAAAAGATTGGTGAATTCGAGCAAGAATTTTGTGCTTCTCATGATCAAACCCAAAAATGATGTTGATAATGAGGCTTTTAAAGGTTGTGATTCGAATTTGAAATCTGAATTGGTTGATGTAGTTAACCAATATGATGAAATTTTTAAGGAACCAAAGGGATTACCTCCCAAGAGAGGAATCCAACACAAGATACAATTGCAACAAGATTGTCCTCTTCCTAACATTGGCATGTACAGGATGTCAGTGATGGAAAGCGTAGAAATTAAGATGCAAATCCAAGAGTTGTTGAATAAAAGGATCATCGGACCATCTTCCTCGCCTTGTGGTTCACCTATTATCTTGGTGCAAAAGAAGGATGGAACATGGTGCATGTTTGTGGACTTTCGTGCATTAAACAAAATTACGGTAAAGAACTGTTACCCACTACCTCGAATAGAGGATTTACTGGATCAATTGAAATATGCAAAGTATTTTACTAAGGCGGACTTAAGAAGTGGCTACCATCAAATTAGAATAGTTGAAGGAGACATTTGGAAGAAAACATTCAAAACAAAACAGGGTTTGTTTGAATGGCTAGTTATGCCGTTTGTTTATGTAATGCTCCTGCTAAATTCATGAATGTGATGAATGATGTGTTAAGGCCATTTCTTGATGAATTTGTCATAGTCTACTTAGATTACATCTTAATTTTCAGTAAATCTCGTGATGAACATGTCATGCATGTAAGAAAAGTACTTGATGTCTTGAAAAAAGAATAGTTGTATCTTAAGATGTCAAAGTGCGAGTTTGGAAAGACTTCTTTAGTTTACTTGGGTCATATTGTTGGAGGAGGTGAGTTGAAAATAGATCCCTCCAAGGTTGATTGCATTGTAAATTAGCCAAGACCTAAGAAATTTACAGAGGTAAGAAGCTTTCTGGGAGCAACCCAATATTGAAGGAAATTCGTTGTTAATTTTTCTCTTATAGCCGCTCCTTTTCATTTGTTGACAAGCGTGAAAAAGGTTTTTTAGTGGGGAGGCAAACAACAAAAGGCCTTTGATGTGTTGAAGGAAAAGATCAGTACAACTCCCGTACTCACACTTCCAGACTTGAGACAGTCATTTGAGATTTAGACAAATGCTAGTGACTATGCTATGGGTGCAGTGCTACTGCAGCAAGGTAAGCCTATCTATTTTCATTTAGAAACTTTTAATGGTGTAGTGATTAAATATCCTACATATGACAAGGAATTGTATGCATTGGTGCAAAGTGTGAAAAAATGGAAGCACTACCTGATGGGTAAGGAAATAGTCATTCACATTGATCATCAACCATTGCAATACTTGCAATCTCAATCAAAGTTGCAACATTCAAGGCACTTCCGATGGATGGGTCTCCTTCAAAAATTCCACTTGGTAATCAGGTATAAGAAAGGTATCTACAATAAAGTTGATGATATGCTTTCTAGGCCGATTTTTAGTGCAACTACTTTACTCAAACATAATTATGTTTTACATGAAAGTTATATTGAGCAATATGCATTAGATAATAACTTTCAAGATGTTTATGCAATCTTGAGTCAAGGTAACCAAGTAGAGGAGTTGGATTATCATTTGCATGATAACTTGTTGTACCATCTTGGCAAGCATTGTATTCCGCAGGGAGAAAGAGTTAACATCATAAGAGAGGCACATACTTCTCTTATTGTTGGTCATTTCGGTGTAAGTAAGATGGTGGCACATATACAGAGGTATTGTTATTGGCCTCGTATGCTTGAAAGTGTGTCTCGTTTTATTAAAGGATGTTCATTATGTGCAATTAGTAAGCCTAGTAATAGGAAGTTAGGATTTTACACACCACTTCTAGTTCCTTCACGACTGTAGGAGAGTGTTTCTATGGATTTTGTAGGAGGTCTTCCATTGTCAGAAAGAGGTCATGATTATTTGTATGTAGTTGTGGATAGGTTCAACAAAATGTGTATTTTGATTCCATGTAAAAAGAAAGTTACAGTTGAACAAACTGCTCAGTTATTTTTTCAGAATGTTTGGGTGCATTTTGGATTTCCCACATCCATTGTTAGTGATCGAGATTCTCGCTTTGTGGGGAATTTTTGGTCAAACTTATGGGGATTCATAGAAACCAAATTGAAAAACAGCATAACCTTTCATGCACAAACATATGATCAAACAGAGGTAGTGAACAAAATAGTGATACATATTCTGTGTGGTTATTGCAACAAGCATCCTAAGTTGTGGGATGAACAGTTGCACTATATTCAACATGCGTACAACCGAGCCATGCACTCTTCCACTCAAACTTCACCATTTGAGGCATGCATGGGATACTTGCCTAAATCTCCTTTGGATTTTATTTATGGCAAAGATGTTTCTATTGAAGGTCATAGCGACATAGACAAAGCAAGAAATTTCATTGAACAAATACAATTAGTACACCAAAAGGTTCAAGAATAGCTTGAGAAAATCCAAAGAAAGTACAAAGAAAGGAACGAAAAACATCGTCAAGATCACAAGTTCCAAGTTGGCGATGAAGTTTGGATTCACATTAACAAAGAGCGGCTCCAAGGAGAAGGTAAAAAGCTCAAACCAATTAGATACAGTCCACTCAGAATTTTGGGAAAAATTGGTAACAATGCCTTCAGGTTGGATTTGCCTTCATATATGCAAATATATGTTGTTTTTAATGTTGAGAATTTAAGTTTGTATGAGCCTCCTTTGATTTAATATCAAGGATAGAATATTCAATTCCATCTATTAAATACTTTTCTCCAGAATTCCTTGATGTGCTTCAGTAAGACACTATACTTGACAGAAGAATAAGGACATCAAAAAGGGGAAGTATCGATTATCTTTGAGTGGGGCTCAAGGGTACAATTCTTTCAAAAGCCAAATGGATAGAGGTTGGAAAGGTGAGCGAACTATGTCCTCACCTACTGAAAAATTGAAAGTGATCTTTTTGGGGTCCAAAAGGCTTCCAGTGGGGAGGAGTGATCAGGTGCTTAAAATTAGGCTCAAAAATCAAAGTGTCAGAATCTTGTTAAACTTAGCTTCAGATCGAAAAGCTCGTCATTCTAATTCCAATGGTGTTAACAACACTCAAATTCGAGCTCGTATGAAGAATTTAGAGCAAGTCAAAGTTCAGGTTTGACTTTCTCACATGGCAGGATAGGATGATGTGGCAGGTTCCATTATTGAATCGGGAGGCGCCAAGTGGCATGCCACCATTGGTCCTCGCATTTTGCAAATCACATATTAGCGAAGGGAGGTGTTACAGAATCGTGCCCCAAAAAGATCAGGGTTGCAGTGCGATAATTGCATATCACACATTGCAATAGGGAAGTGGGTCGATGTAACAGAATCAGCCCCTGATAGGTACCGGGTTGCGATGCGATCGCACATCTCGCATGACACTACAGAATCAGCCCTGGTAGGTTTGGGTTGCGATGCAATATCGCAATCATAAAACACAACATGGTGCAAAGTCTTGCATATACAAGACCTCGATACTCCACCGATTGCGAAAGGATCCTAGACGCAATACAAAATAAGCTCTAGTTAAGAGTTTGCCGGGTCCGCTGAATCGCAATCGCACATCGTCCACTTGGTTCACAGTCCATAAGACCACAGGACTCCGCTGATTGCGATTTGTGATGGATAGTTGGTGCCGACGGATTATGGTCTGCTGCGCAGCAAAATTCTCGCTCGGTTAGTGATTTTTGGAGAGAAATTGTGGTTTCCTGTCAGATGTGGAGCAATTTGTGGAGTGAATAATGGGAAAACAAGGGGAATTTATAACTTCTTAAGTTTTCCATCAAATTGGTTGGAAAAAAAGGCTAGATATCCATTTTTGAGTATTCTGGAATCATTGGAGTAGGTTTCAGAAGCATTTGAGCATTGTAAACACAAATTTTTACACTTTTGAGCATAATAGAGAGGCCCAAGCCATTAGATGTTGGAACAAGGAGACGTAGCCAAGGAGGGGTGAACTCCTTTATCATGTGCTTGTTGTAATGTGTTTTTGATGATGTTCTGTACATGCTTACGCTGTTGTTGAATTATGAGTTATGTTAAATTTCTCATAAAATTAACATAAAACTCTTCATTCCACTTGCAACAATTCATGAATCCTTAAGCACAATGAGAGAATTTTGTTTATAATCTGAGGAAAATCTTAGCACTGCAAACTAATATTCTAAATCAGATCATTGGCTGAGAGGTAGAGTTTCTTTGTATGCAAAAGTTTTTTTGTTGGGTCGTGCATGTGGGTCGTACAATAATCGAGTGAGAGAAAGAGTGTTAAGATCTTTTGTTGGGTATTTGTCAGAGTAAATTATTGTGCGGTTGTTGTAAGAAAATATTTCTCTTGAAGCTAAATAAGAAGCCTAAAATTTGCTTATTTTCCCTACATTGAGGTTTCTAGGGTATATCTGTGTTATTTTTTGTTCCACGTGATTGCATGTGATTAGTTTCAAGTATTTTTGCTTCTACTATTACTTGGTTTTAAACCCAAAATATTAATTATTACAAATCATATTAGAAAGCTTTGATTATTTTAGATTGTGATTATTCGTTGAGATAATAGATCTGCAATTGGGTTTAAAGAAATTAAAATAATGTTCACAAGTGGGTTAGTTTTCCATGTTTTCTCCAAAAAAAAGATTCGCCAATTTCCATTTTTCTAAAAATTATTCACCCAAATTTTATGGGATAAAATTATTTTACCTTAAAACCGCAAAAATTTATATAGACTAATATAAAATTATTAGAAATCTAAATATTTTTACAAAATTCTTGCTAACATTTTACATTTTCCATATTAGGGACTAGTAAGATTCACCTAGGTTTCTAAACTTTAATATAAAATTCTATCGCCATCATCTAGTAGCAAAAGGTCCTGTGGGAAAACTTGAATGTTCTCTGATGGGTGTCTCACTCTATGTAGATGCTAAGGATGACCTTAGACTCTCCTTAGTGTCCTATGGTTCCTCTGGGACATCCTCAGTTACCACCTGCTCTTGCTCGTTCTAACATATTCCATTTATTAAAAAATAGAAAGTTTGTATCCAAATAAAATTAAGATAATGGAGGGAAATATATAGGATTTGATTCACAAGCTCTTTGCTAAGGACTCATTTCAACCCTCTAAATTACCTTAAGGAAGTTGGAATATCAAATTTCCTTCTCCTTTAACAATCTCAAACCTATTTTCTGATGCAACAATCATACTCTAATGTTGAGAGCTTTTCAAAGATATAAATTTTCTCTCATTTCGAGTTCAAGAAACAAAGTTATGGACCTGAGAAGGTTTACCACTCTATGTCACTTTATGCCACATTAATAGTCCATGTAGGTGACATGTTAGCAATTGTATAACTTGTTACCCACTACCTGTGGGTAGTATGCATAAGACAATTTTTTTCTCCATGATGGTCCTCAATCGACAGCTAGCAACACCTTGCAGCCACTAGATAGATCGATGTGCTATTATCTCCTCCACCTGAGCCAGCCATGTGGCACCTCACCCATCTATCATGATTGTGTGTTTGAAGGTGGGCCTCCCGACCTCGAAGGTATGGATTTTCATTTGTATAGTTGAGTAATATTCCTTACTTTTCATGGACACTTTCGGACATGGATCAATGGGGGGATTTGGCGGAAAGAGTGGGCTAGGTTTGTACTCTTGTCCCCTCCACCCGATTTGATGGTTACCCTTGTATCCTAGTCCAGTTGGATCTCCTTTATTGGCCATTAACTTTAGGGTTGAAACTACATGGTAAAACTTGACTTTGGTTGGTGGTCCCAATTCCTAACACCATATACATCACTCCTTTCCACTCATTCTAATCCCATTCATAATTTTTCCCATCTGGGTCCACATGTGTCCACTGGATCCACATAGGGTTAGCCTCCCCCTCCACTTGTCCACACCTTAGGTCGGGCCTAGAACAATGCTCCAGAGGTTGATGCAACTAAAAAGAAAAGAAAATGCATAATTTGGCCACTCTCAACAAGAAATGTACCACAAAATACAAAAGATTGTCGGGACATACAAATTTAGCACGTGAGAAAAAGCCAAACATGCGCTCTACCCCTTATTTATGGTCATCATCCGGGTTCCTATGTGTCCTAGATGATCCCTCTCCACATAAAGGAACCCATGATTGTACCAACCCATGGTGGGAAATGAAATGCCCCACCTTAAAAGGGGGTACACGCTACTATATCTTATACATCATGCTCTCATCCCTTAGAGCCCCGAACAATTATGAAGAAAAATCAAAGGCAAGAGGAATATGAAGAAGGGTGGGAAAACAAAGGTCGAGGTAACTCATGTACCGCAATTTTCTCTCTCGTACACTCATACCCAAGTGTGGGCTTCCCTCATTATACCTACCCTTTTTTACCCATGATATGTGGTCCAAATCCTTCCCTTGATCCCACTCCACTCCATCATTATATCACTTGCCACCTACCACTTGATGGATGTACCATGGACATGTCAACCCCTTTAAAGATTGAAACCACCTAATAGGTTCCTTGATTAACCCTCTTATTGAGCTTTGAGACAATTGTACATGCCAAAGTCCACTATGGAAGGGAATGCCACCATGAAGTGCCTCATTGATTACATGATTTTTAAGCTCTTTACTTGACTACTCTAATGATTTTTTGTATTAGAGGGCAAGGGGATGCATTGGATCTTATGTAGGATTGCAAGTGGGTCTCCATTTAGGGATTGGTCTCCCTATACAGGGTCTTAGCCCTCCAGAGGGCCACATTGGCACTTGTAGGGTGAGCTTTGAGAGCCATGGGCCTCCGCCATAGCAAATATTACTTCATGGATCCCCAACATCGCTCATTGATTGCTTGTGTTCCACCTTTTGGATGAGGATGATGCACCTAGTTCACCATGCCCAAACGACTCCACACTTGAATTATACACTTGGCGGGTGTTCTAGTGTCCAAATGAAGATATGTCTCATTGTAGGAGACAAAGGAAGGGCTTATGTCACCATCTTAGGCCTTATAGATGGTTTACAGGCATTTTAAATCCACCTGGAGACCCATGAGGATATACTTGTGCCCCCACACCCACTTGGGAGCACCACAAGGATTTGCTTGGAAAACAAGGGGACAACCCTTTGACCACTATGCTCGAGGTCTATTCTCAAATCATGGCACACTTTGCAGTTCATTAGGCCTTCTCAAAGGCCCAACAACTCATTTTATTGATCATTCTACCTTCTTGAGAGGCTTATTCTTATGTTATTGATCTATCTTGGTGGGCTTGTCACCAAGGGATGTTATTATTACATGTTAATTTATTATTTGGGGCTCAATTAGGCCAAATTAGGCAAATCAAACTCATTAGAGATTGTATAAATAGATGAGAGGTGATTCATTCTCTCATCATCACTTGGATTGGGTTGAGTAGCTACTTGAGAATTTCACATTCCCTTTTTGAAGGACGAGTTTGGATTGCATGGATGAATTTTGATGTTTGGATCTATCTATCTTGTCTTGGAGCTTCATTATTGGCATACTTTGACGATTGGATAGACTCATTTGTACATGTAAGTGATCCTTTTCACCCTTATTCTTGTATTTACTTAGTCACATGAAATGTTGTTGGGATTTCCGCTTTACTAGTATGAAATTTACTACTTTTCTCTGCGAAATTTTGGAAATTTTGATCTTTTGTAGCGTTGCATCATTGCATTGGCCATGTATGAATGGGTGAATGTTCCTAGAGATTATTATTGTTAAATATATCTTGATAAGTCGTCAATTATTTCATATCGAAGTATAAAGACCTTAAATAGCTGCTCTCATGCCCTAATGCATTGTGAAGTTGCTTGAAGGCCTCCTTGATTGGGTAAATCTTTTCCAAACACCAATTTCTCTTTGACTCCATCTCTCCCAAAGAATAGGGCACTAATCCTTCCATAGGTGATCACTTTTAAAGAATATTTCTCTCACATCTCCTTCTCTTTCTAGGCCTAGCCTCCATAGGTCATCGGGCATCAATTTTCTCACAATGTTGCCATAAAAAGTTCATCTCTTGTCCATAATTGCGCTAGGGTTTTCTCCAGAGGCCCTTTAAATTTAAAGCAATTCCAACAATGGGATCTTGAGATATAGCAAGCCCTAGCTCAAAGAAAATTTCTTGCCCTGGGCTTTCCTTGGCTAGTGTCCTCATGTGGATCATTGCATTAAATTCTCAAAATAAGATTTGTCCTTTGGTCCTCTTCTCTTCCATAATTAGGTCAAACCCCTCCTTGGCTGATCAACTCCACATCCTTGACCTAATTCTCGGTCCACTTGGTCCCCTGTGGTCCTGCAACCTTACAACTCTAATTCCACAAAGATCACACGAAGGCCAATTCTCCATAAGGATCCTCGGGTCTAGGAAACATCTTGACAAGATATACTCCCAAACCCTAGCCTCAAGAATCCTCCTATCCTTTCCTAGATACCCTATCACCTTGTTTTCCAAGCAAGAAAACCATATTATTGAGTCTCTCTTGTGAATGGGCCTTGTGAATCACTCTTCATCTTTTCATTGGCTATTCATTCCTGTGATTTCTCATACTGGGTATCCTCCCATTGGTGAAAGTCCACAAAGAGTAGGGATCCTTAGCTGAGGTGATAGTGGGATATCACTCCATCATTGCCCCTTGACCTAGTAGTTGCTCTATAGGATCCCCTCCTAGTACCCCTGCTAATTTGAGCGGTAACGAAAATTACACATGGATGACATGTCAACAACCATACAGTTGACACATGGATAACACATGGCAAACATATGCCCACAAGTCACCACCATACATTACCACATCCACAAGCTGGACATGCTAGCTGCTAGGTCACAATCGAACCCAAGATTTCAATTATCCCTCTCCACAACTATTTATGGTTTCTTGATTGTCTAACTTTTATGGTTTCTTTCAAATTCAGGCAATGGTTCTCCTATTAACTAGTGTTGTCAGAGTCAGTGAAGCATCCGGTTTGGTCTTTTTGACCCCAAAATTGGTCAGGCGAGTGGCTTGGAATTGGAAAAGGTAGTTTTGATACCGAACCTGCCTTTTTTCACTAAATCAGTTGGTTCTACATGGAACTGGTTGATTCCGAACAATGCAAACAAGGAACCTCTGGAAACAATTTAACAAAAAAAATTAAGAGTGGGGCAACCTAATATTCAACCCTAGGGCCCTACTAGTGATATGTAATTAATAATAATATTAAATACTTAAATTTAAAGAATAAAAAGGATTTTGATTTTCATATTTTTACTTAAATTCTTTAACATTTCCATTCATTATTTTAGGATGTTTGAGAGTGATTCCAACCTCATTGGATTTCATACCAAGAAAGTATAATTTTAGATCTCACTCAAAATCCAACAAACTTAACAGTTTTTAGGATTTCAGGATTGGAGAGATTGAAATGTTTCCATTGGATGTTATCATGTACGAAGGTATGGAATTACCATTTAATAAAGAGCACCAAGCCCTCTATGTACCTCAATGTTAGTGGCATTAACTATTGAACTCCTCTATCACGACCCTAGTAAATATGTACCCATCACTCAAACAAAATCTCAGTTTGGCATTCGAAAGGTCATTGATGGATTAATTTTGGCAACAATTTTTTGTTCATGTATATATTTTCTTCGTATCCTACTCATTTTTTTTGTATTTACATGTATATTCTTAGTGGTTGTATAAAGTCGTATGGCTCTTTATCGCCATGGACAATTTTATTATGGGGGTCAGTACTTTGTCAGCTGCCTTTCAAGGCTATTTTTTGACATTTTTTGTTAGTTTTGAGTATCTTTTGAGCTCAGTACGATGGATATCTATAGTTCTATTCCATGATATGGGCATTTTTATCGAGTGCTTTAGCCACATACAAAATGTAATTTTTATATATTTAATGAAAGTTACGAATTTTTCTTCAAAATATAAAATACAAATAAAATAAATAAAATCTCAATTTGACATGATAAGCTTTTTCTATGATATTTTAATGTTTAGAAGGTGATGATAGTGATGATGAAGATCCCAATATAGGCAATGATTTTGATGATATGGAGGTATTTGTTGTAGCATACTTTTTTTTAACTGCTAGAGGATATAGAGAGCCTCTTTGTTGATGCATTTTTGGTTCAGAGATGTATTGCACTAATTGCTAATTTGGTTATATTTACTCTTGCTATATAAATGTGAACATTTGCATATTTGTGTATAAATGGTTTGGATTCATATGGGTGCACATGAATATATAAATTTTTCTTTAAAATTTGAATATTTTAGGTATTTTTTGGTCACAATTTTTTTGGTCCGGTTTGTTTGTTTGTTTGTTTTTTTTTGTTTTTTGTTTTGTTTTTTGTTTTTTGTTTGTTTGTTTGTTTTTTTTTTTTTTCTTTTCTTCTGGTTTCAGTCCAGTTTTAACCAATTCCCAATTTAGGGGTTTGACCAATTCAACCAATGGTTTGGTTTTAATAACACTGTTGTCAACTAGTTCACATTCAGTTAATTAGATCCACATGTTTATGAAAGTTTTGACTAAATAGAAAGCAATATTTCTGATTTCTCGGTCCATCTGAAAACCAAAGCTTTCAAAAGCGGTCATTTTAAAAAACCTCTAGATGGATGAATAACCAAATATCCGCCAGCCAAAGAAACCATAAAATGTTATTTAGGGCTAAACTTGGATTTCTGAACTCTGCCATGTCAAATGTCGTTGATGATGCCACATCACCACACCACATAGGAATGCCACATCACCTACAATTATCCATGCTACCGTAACAATAGCTTACTCACCAAAGTCAACTTATGTGGAACCACTTGTAGCATCCACCTGGCTTTTGGATCCAAGTTTTGTTTTTGGTTGAATTCCATCCTTTCGAGTTCCAAATCTCGATTCTGCTAAGCATTCTATTGTCAAGGTAATTTAAGAATGGTCCCATTGCCTCTAGGTTTTGTCTAACTGAACTACCAACATCAAGTTATTGTTATGGGCATCATTTACATAAAAAACTGAATGTTAATACCACTAGAAGGTTTGAAAAAAATGAATTAGTTGTATTTTAACAAATATAGGACCTTCGATATTTATGTGGCCATTAAAAAGGAAGCCTACCAAAAGAAGCGTTGTCATGCAATATGTAGAATTTCCATGAAATTTTGATCTACTAATAAGAACAATCTGAAAAACACTTTCTTTTGTTACAAACACATAATTTCTCTACTCAATTTTTTAGAGGAATTAGGAACATAAATAAAACACAGTCACACAATTAAAGACACAATTTTTTTTACTAGGGAACCTAACTAGGAAAACCCTCTGCTTGATGATTGATAGAAAAACTCAGCAATTGATCTCTTACAAAATACTATTTTTCAATCGGAAAGACACACTTGTCTTTCCTGCTTGATCTAAGCTTGAAACCCTTGCAAGATTGTTGATCTCTGCTACCCTCTACCTACCTGTGCACTTGCACACTCTTCCTCTCACAAGCTCCACACACAAACTTGTGCTTCCTATTGCTTGTTCTCACCAACTCATGCTCACCAAAAAAATGATTAAAATTGTGCCTTTGTTCCTTATTTTAAAGGTAATTCGAATGGTTAAAATTAGTGAGTTTTCTAATTAAGGAATGAATTTATGATTGATTGAGTTAGTATGAGTTAACTGCTCATGCAACTCGTCCTATTTCAAGTCAACCACTTGAAACTCAATTATTTGTGTTTTCCCTAAGATAACTCACACAAGAAAATCAAGAACTCGACTTTCAATTTCAACACATCAGTTAACTACCTCATGCACACCTAATTTTTCGGGCAACTCCTAAATTTTAGAAACTTGACCATCCACAAAAAAGAACTTGACTTTGACTCCTTGAATTAAGGCACAAATCAAGGAACCACTTTTCTCGCTAATTTTCAACACTCCCTCTTAGCAAGGAATGTGTTCCTGGAAGAACCTCGTCCACTTGGATCTGTCTCCAACACCACCAAGTTCTTCACTGTTGTAGCTGCTCCCTCTAAACTAGAAGGTTTCTTTACTTTATTTTGCGGAACCTACTTTGAAGACCTATTCTTTCCCACCATACTTTGCGAGTCCTGATCCTCCTCTTCATCATCCTACTGGTCACCCCAACTGCCAACTAGATTAGATTGAAACTGAGATACCAGTTGAGGTTCCATCTTGAGAGCTTTATCTTGATCTTGCTCAACCATCACTTTTCTCCTCTATACCCTACATGCCTTGATGCTCAAGGCTGCACCTGTCTCTACCTACAACTCGTAGGGGTTCAAGCTAAGTGTTGGAGGTACGGCTTACCTCTATTGAAGATGACATCGTATCCCTCGTCCTCAAGGGTGGCTACTGAAACAAGATTTTTCCTCAATCCTGGAACATAAAGAACATCTTTGAGATTAAGGGAATTACCTAACTCCCTCTGAAAGTTGATAGTACCAACTCCTCTAGCTACATATTGACCATCATCTCCTACCTCAATCTGAACCTGCATGTCCTTCTCCTTCAAGTGACTGAAACTCTTCTTCTTCTTGGTCATATGGAAGGAAGCTCTTGAATCAATATACCACATACTATTGTCTGCTGAGCTTGCCATGCAAGCTATCAATGAGAAATCCTTCTTGAATTGGGCAAAAATTTCATCTACCTCTGCTGATGCAACAACATGATCCTTCCCAACCCCATTCTTCTTATGAGGACACTTAGAATCATAGTGTCCAAAATCATGGAAATGGAAGAACTTTATCTTACTTAGATCCTTCTTCTTTCCCTTAGCCTTGCTACCCTTGCCTACCAGGACAAAGTTCAACTCGTCCTCTGTCATAATTGATCTCCCTTCTATGGTTCCTCTTTAGATTGTTAAAAATAGCAACAAGAAATGATAAAAATAGAATCCAATATATTCCAATTTTAATTTGTCCTTGAATTAAAATTGAGAATTAAAATTCGAATTTAGTCTCACCAGCTGCTTGAAAAATAATTAATTAATTCATCTTGAGTTAATTAGTTGGAGAAATTCAAGTTAGAAGTATT
>APFE031116764.1:86046-101695 GCA_000404065.3 Pinus taeda
AGTCAGTTAATGCATGCATGCATCAAACTAGTGTACTCCAGATAACTGAAGATTCTCTCATCATTAACTCATGCATGTCTATTCTGAGAAAGACCCAGTTGAGATTAAAGATAGGGACAGTGTACTATCAGTTGCATGAGTTTTCCTATAAAGGAAACTCATCCATGTAGAAGGAATAAGGTTCCTTGACGATTGCGCAGTTTTACAGGGTGTGTGATCAGTGTTACACTTGGTAACAGTAAGATCACCCAGGAGAAACAACGCAAGGAAATAGGAGGCTTGAAGGGTTGAGAAGAAGGTTCGTGACAAGCCTTGTTTTCCTGTGAGCATCCAGGATGATTGTACTGAGAGATGGCTAGCTGTGAGAGCTAAAGCTTTGTGTAATCTTGATGTATTTCCACCTTGTATGATACTACAAATAGTGGGGTTTTTAGCTGAGATTTTCCCCTGAATATTCTTCTGTGTTTCATGTGCATTAATTCTTCTTCTAGTTATATGTGTTTAATGACTGCATGGTATCAGAGCAAAGGTTATCAGAGCTGTGAATAGTATACTGAAAAGAGAATTTGAAGGTTGAAGTTTGGGGTTTCAGGCGCAAATCTAATTCATATCATACCTTAAGTTGGTCAATGGTGTTTTATGGCTTGAGACTCGAGTATGCCTTGGATGGCAACTCAAATTACATAGCATGGAAAGATCTCATGGAGGCTGTATTAGAAGACAATGACTTGAAGGATTTCATTGATCGAGAAATTCCAAAGCCAGCTTAAACTAATGCATAAGAGTTAGCTGAGTGGAAGAAGTGTGTGGAGAGGGCGAGACAGATCATCCTTGAGGGAGTTCGAGACTATATTGTCTCGAGTCTCCATGGGAAGGATACTCCATATTCAATGTGGAAGACATTGAAGGACCTATACCAGAACAATAGTGACCAGAGGAAATTGGTGCTCAAGGATAAGCTTTGAAGAATCAAGATGGAGAGCAGCGATACTATTTCCACATATCTAATCAAGATCACCATTTGCAGAGATGAGCTTAGCAGTGTGGGAATAACTACAGCTGATGATGATATGGTGAGCCTCGCTCTCCTCAACCTTCCAAAGATCTGGAATAGCTACTAGGACTCTATGAATGGAAGGGAGAAACTACCGGATTGGGAACGACTGTGGTCAGATCTCATGCAGGAGGAGACCAGGAGGAGCACACGAGATGGTTCTTCATCCCAGGATGATGAAGAAAATATGGCATTAGCAAGTAAGGCAAGGAAAGGGAAGGAGAAGGATTCTCATTCCAAATTGAATTCTTCTCATGGAGGGAAGAAGGTTGACAAGTCTAAAGTGAGATGCTTTAATTGTCACGAGATGGGTCATTATGCGACTAATTTCCCATCAAAGAAGTCCAAGAAGTGATCCTTGGAAGGATTTGAATGTGAGGCATTGGCCTCTCAGTTCGAAATGGATTTTACTCTCATCACATGCATGGTGTCATCATATGATGGGTAGTGGTTGGTATCTTGACAGTGCAGCCTCATTCCACATGACCGACGATAAAAGTTTATTCAGTACCATGGAGGAGAAAGACCTCAAGATGTGCATAGAGATGGGTGATGATGAAAGGTATAGTGTTTCAGGAGTGGGCACGGTTATTTTTTAGAGGGAGCATGGAGCTCTTATCACCTTGATAGATGTGAAGTATGTGCCTGGACTGAAGAAGAATTTGGTATCGATCGCGATGTTGGAGGACAAAGGCTACGATGTTGTTTTTAGTAAGGGAAAGGTTTTCCTTAGACACATCACCATGGGACAGGTGAAACAGATCAGTTCACGAGTCAAGAACCTATATGCTCTTCAGGTTCAAGATGCATGCAAAGCCTTGAGGAGCAAGGCAAAGGTTAGAGACTTGGTGGTTAAGAGAGAGAGTAAATTACCTCTCAACATGCAGTCCCAGAAGAAGTCTCAAACAATTGTGGAGGAGCCACAATTGGATAAGTGGGCAGAGGGATCACATGCAACCATACCTCCAACTGTGAGGTGGGGCGATGTGAAGTGATAGTCCCAAGAAGGCTGAAATTGGGTAGGGTCCATTGAGACGTTTTATCTCATGGATCGTACCTTGCTACGGGAGCCCAACGTACATAGTAGTAGGAGAAATCAGTGGGATTGATACAATCAAAGATCAAAGTGACAGAGGCTAGGGAAGTTAGATATTCAAGAGCACAGAGAAGGACTGACAACAGTATAGAAAGGTAGAGTCAGCAAAAGCACAGAGTTTTCAGTTGACAGAGGCAATAGTAGTCAGAGACTTTGATGATCGATGCATCATTCTGGTTTAGGTTGGATGGTTTTTTGTTTTTGGAGTTGCTGGAACAACAACACTAGAGAGAAGTGTTGCATGCAGAACATTCCAAAGGTTTAGGATCGGGATCAAGTTGAATTCCTTTCTTGTTGAGAGGGAGTGTTAAAAATAGCAACAAGAAATGATAAAAATATAATCTATTATATTCCAATTTTAATTTTTCCTTGAATTAAAATTCGAATTTAGTCTCACTAGCTGCTTGAAAAATAATTAATTAATTCATCTTGAGTTAATTAGTTGGAGAAATTAAAGTTAGAAGTCTTTTTGAAGTCATGCAACAGTTATCCCTTAAATTAAGGAGATTATCCCTTAATTAAGGAGATAAGGTTGAGTTGTATTTGAGTTGTAATTAGTTAGCTCAGTTTACTGAGTTAAGACCAGTTAGATTAGTTCCAAACTGTTTGAGGAACTAATTGTGAGTTCAGTCAGTTAATGCATGCATGCATCAAACTAGTGTACTCCAGATAACTAAACATTCTCTCATCATTAACTCATGCATGTCTATTTTGAGAAAGACCCAGTTGAGATTAAAGATAGGGACAATGTACTATCTGTTGCATGTGTTTTCCTATAAAGGAAACTCATCCATGCAGAAGGAATAAGGTTCCTTGAGGATTGCACAGTTTTATAGGGTGTGAGATCAGTGTGAGTGATTAGTGTTACACTTGGTAACAGTAGGATCACCCAAGAGAAACAACGCAAGGAAATAGGAGGCTTGGAGGGCTAAGGAGAAGGTTTGTGAGAAGCCTTGTTTGCCTGTGAGCATGCAGGAGGATTGTGCTGAGAGCTGGTTAGCTGTGAGAGCTAAAGCTTTGTGTAATCTTGATGTATTTCCACCTTGTATGATAATACAAATAGTGGGGTTTTTAGCTGAGGCTTTCCCCTAAGTATTCTTTTGTGTTTCATGTGCATTGATTCTTCTTCTGGTTATATGCGTTTAGCTTGATCTTGCTCAAATCTATTAAGCTTCCACAAGTTTGATTGTAGAAGTAGATTAAAGTATTTTGCTTTAGTTATATTGCATTATCAAGTTAATCTACAGTCATAATTTCTACATAGATCTCTTCCTATATGCAATTAGTCCAAAACCTTTCCCACTTTGGGAAGTTCTCTCTCCCACTAATAGCAACCTAGAACCCTTTCCACAACTTGTGAAGTCCATGTAAGTGTAACAGTCTTAGTGAAAATTCAATGTAATAAAAGTAATAAAGAAAAAATAATAACCACGGTTGATGGGACATTTATTCCAAGATGAATGTTGGGAAAAAATCATAGTGATGGGGATCACCGGTGATTGAATAATGGCTAAGGAAATTGGTAAAGGTAATGGAAAAGGATTTGGAAAGGCAAAGTGGCATTTTAGAAAATTTATTTATGAAAATAATGGAAATTAGGAGAAAGGGGAGGTGAAAGGTGACAAGTTACACGTGAGGAGGAAAATGAAGGAAAATAATGGAAAATTAAGAAAATAGAGGTCTCATTAATAAAAAGGCTTCTGAGGATTAGTTCATAGACTTTTGTCAGTTCAGTTTTGGAGCTCTCTCTCTCTTCTCTCTCTCTCGTACTATTGGACACTTAGAGTTTCTTGGAGCACTCTTGGAGGAGTGTGGCATACTTGGAGTTTTGGAGAAATAAGGCAAAGGAGGAGAAGGAAAGTGCAAGAGGACATCAGGATCAACAAATACAATGGGTTTTGCTTGCATATATCAAGTTGCATGTATGTTTTCCTCACTAGTTTTGGCATATGCATGTGGTTTATTGGTCATGATTTTTCACTGGCATGCAAGATTTCCTAGATTGAAAGTGGATTTACCTAGCCTTGCCATTTCCTGGATAACCATGGTGTTGTGGGTTCATTTCTTTGTTTTTCTGGTTGGTTCTCATGTTTCCTTTAGCTTGGGTTGAGTTACTAGTTCCTGGAATCCCTAGTTGGATAAAAACTTTGGAAGCCCTGTAACAACTTGGGTTGAGTTACTAGTCCTGGAAGCCTTGGTTTGACAAATTCTCTAGAAGCCCTTGGTGGGTTGAGTTACTAGTCCTGGAAGACCTGGTTGAACAAACGCTCTTGAAGCTCGACAATAGCTGTGGGTTGAGTTACTAGTCCTGGAAGCCTTGGTTGGAACAAATGCTCTGGAGCTATGGAAGGCTTGGGTAGAGACCAATCTGATGATGGTTTTGTGATATCCGACTGTGAAGTGGAATCACTGTTTGATGGGTTGAATTTGTTTGGCCTCTGGAAGCCCTGGATGGTTTTGATTTATGTGTTTTATGAGATCTCACATTCATGCTTGGAATATGGCATGGGGGTGACTGGATGAAGAGAGTTTTGGATCAGCCATGTCTACAGTCTGGTGGTTCGTGGAAGTAGCACAATTGGTTGGCCTTTACATCATTAATATGATGTTATTTCTCCTTGTTATTTCATGAGTATTATACTGGTTTATATGTGGATTATATGGTTTTTGTTTCCTTGGTATTTCTGTTGCTATTATGCTGGTTATGAACATGTATTATGATAATGGTTATGTATGGCTCTCATCATGTTTTTAATTGTAAATGAATAAGCAATGTATATATGGCCTAATGGATGAAATTGCAGCTAATATGTTGAGGCATCAATGCTTCTTAGCCATTCTGAGATGAGTATGAGACCCCTATGCTCAGATATGTTGTTTACACCTGTAGATTACATATTTTTGATATGTTTGATGGAATGCTTGTCATGGCTAGTAGGGGTCCATTTAAGCCCTTGTTCAAGTAATTGCATTTGTATCATTGTTCCATTATTATTTTTATGTTATGAAGGTGTCATTTAGTTATGGGAAGTGACCTGGGCTTTGGGCTTGAAAAAGTGGCTCAAATCCCAGGGACGCAGGCACAACACTGGGCATAAAAGTCCCTGGACGCATGCATACCATGTTGTGGGAGCATCCAAAGCCTTCTGGACGCATGCATGCCCATATCAAGGGAGCGTCTGAGAGTGTAATGGTCTAAAAACTCAATGGGACCCATGGGGTTGGTTACCTGAGAAGTTGGGATGGTTCCTGGGAGTCCTGTTGCTGATGTGGAAGGTTTGTATGGTGTGTTTCCATCGGTTCCACTTCCTTAAGTTGACTTAGGATGTCGAATCATATCATAGTAACTTCTCGTCACAAGTTTACCCCGGTTGTTCAGTTACTTGGGTAGATGTGCGAGGAGGGTGTTACAGAGTGGTATCAGAGGCATGGTTTACCCCTCAGACTGGATGGGTTGTGTGTTGGTCATGTATTCATGTTAGTTGCATGTGTATTTGTTGTATTGTAAGACCATGTGCTTGTTGCATTTGTATGGTGTGGTTCATGGTTGTAGTGATGTCACCATGGGAAGTTGATGGTGTTGTTGTGGAGTGTGTCGTCATGAGTGTATGGTTGATTATGCATTGTTTATGCACGTTAGTATTCACATGTCGTCAAGTGTACAATGATGTGGTGGTTGTTGTCATGCATGAGGTCATGGTATGTGTAGTTGATATGGTCATGCATTGATGACTGGACTCTAGCTAGAATGATGGTCATATGGTTATATGCTTATGTATTATATTTCTATATGTTGTCATGATTATGTTATACATGTATTACACTGATTGGTTGATCTTGCAGATGATGTATCCTCCTCGAGTTATGCTAAGGTACATTTGTTTACTGTGATTTGGTATAGCTGACATGATATACCTTGTAGGAAGAATATCAAAGATGGCTAGCAAGATGGTAGATTATAGTTCCCGAGACTCTCCTTATGGATTAGATGAGCAACGTGATGTTGGGAACTCTTCTGATTTGGCAGACACATTGAGAAACTTAAAGGCATAAATAAGTAGTTGTAAGGCAGACAATGACAAAATCATACAGACACAAGAGAAACAAGCAGAGGTAAATACAGTGATACTTCAGAGTTTATCAGAATTGTAGTGACAAGTACCCCTTGGGATCAACCATGAGAAGGAGGATAGAACTAATGGGGCATATGGATGTAGATATTATGGTGGTCACAGTTCAGATAGAGATGACACAGTGAGATATGGTAGGTTGTTGGAAACTCCGTATAGAAGAGGTGATGGACACATGTACTACTCTAATTCTGGTTCTGATAGACATCATGGTCATCATCATTATCATCCTTATAGGAAGAGTAATAGGGGATACTTTCCAGATGAATTTAAGAAAGAAAATCCACCTACATTTGATGGAGAGATAATAAGGTCACATGATTTAGAAGCATGGTTGCTTGGTATGAGGAAGTTCTTTAGGTTGCATGACTATTTAGAGAACATGAAAGCCAAAATAGCTACATTTAGTCTCAAAAGTAAAGAAGATATTTGGTGGGAAGATGTGAAGAATGTCAGAGGTATTCATGAGGAGGACTTGACTATGAATGAGTTCTAGAGACTATTCAAGAAGAAGTACCTATCAAAGAGATACTTTGATGACATGGAAAAATAGTTCTATGAGCTAAAGATGGGATTGGTGATAGATGAAGAGTACACTAGAAGATTCTTGTAGATGTTGAGGTATGTGCCTTACCTAAAGGAGGAGAAGGCCATCTGAAAGCTAAAGCATTGTTATGAACAATCAAAGCACATATCTGAGACTAAGCAAGACTGGAAGGGAAATGCTAAGAACAGAGGAAAATGGGACAAGAAGTGAGCAAGACCTCAAGGTACATGTAATAAAGAGAATGAAACCCCATATAAGAAGTTCAATGCATCTGACAGAGGACAGGGACTTCGATCTAAGGAGCAGAATTAGGAGCTCGTGAGGTGTTGGAATTGTGAAGGAGAGCATCATAGGAGACGTTGTCCACAACATCAGGGTGGTAGACCACAGATTTACAGTGCTCAGGACGCATAGACAATGGGAGATGTTGGGTAGAGTATTCCTAGGATATATGCAGCGTTGGATAACAGGCATGTAGATCACAAGGGGTTTATTATCAAGATGGATGGTAAGCTTTGTGATCAAGTTGTTTCTATTTTGATTGACCCTAGATCTAATTATAGTTATGCTAATCCTAACTTGGTGGATAAGTGTAGTTTGAATAAAGAAGTACATGTAGAGTCTTGGTTAGTGCAGTTGGCTACAGGTACAAAGAAGCGAGTTCATCATTGGGTAAGAGCTTACACATTTGATTTGAATGGTATGGCTACCTCAACGCATTTGAATGTATTACTGTTAGCATAATACAATATGTTGTTGGGCATGGCTTGGTTGTACCTTCATAGAACTAAGGTGGATTGTTATGACAAAGCTATTGAGTGCTTGGATGATAATAGAGAACAAAGAGTCTTGTGGGGTAAGAAGAAAGAAACATCAATTAGAATGGTGAAAGCTATGCAAGCCAAGCATAGTCGCAGGAAAGGGTGTGTTTTATTTGCAGTGCACATTTCTAGTAACAAAGGTAAGGAAGTTGAGGATGTATATGTTTTGAGCAGGTACCTAGTTCTACAACAGTTTTAGGATGTATTTCCTGCAGATATTTCAAAGTTTCCACCTCACAGGGAAGTATACTTTTCTATTGAGTTGGTGCTAAGGGCAACTCCGACATTAAAGGAACCTTACAGGATGAGTACAACTAAGTTGTCAAAGCTGAAGTTGCAGTTGAAGGAAATGATTGATAAGGTATACATTAGGCCAAGTGTATCACCATGGGGTGCACTGATACTGTTTGTGAAGAAGGAGGATGGTACTCTTAGGTTGTGCATTGATTACAAGCAGTATAAAGTGACCATCAAGACGTGTGACCGTTACTGAGGATTGATGACTTGTTCGATCAGTTGAAGGGAGCAACAATGTTCTCGAAGATTGATCTGAGATCCAGATATCATCAGGTACACATTAAAGAAGAGGACATCTACAAGACATCTTTCTGGACCAAGTATGGGCATTATGAGTTTGTTGTAGTTCCATTTGGTTTATCTAATGCTCCAACTACCTTTATGTGCTTAATTAATAGTGTGTCGCATCCACATTTGGACAAGTTTGTTGATGTGTTCATTGATGATATATAGGTATATTCAAAAAATGAAGAAGAGCATGTCGAGCATTTAGCAACAATGTTGAGATTGTTGAGAGAGCATGAGTTGTATGCTAAGCTCAACAAGTGCAATTTCTTTCAGACTGAGGTACACTACTTGGGACATGTGGTTTCCAAGGATGGCATAACAATGGACCTAGAAAAAATAAGAGTTATCATGGAGTGGGCAACTTCTAGGAATGTGGATTAGGTGAGATCTTTCATGGGGTTAGCAAGCTATTACAGGAGGTTCATCAAGAACTTCTCGCAGATTTCTTATCCTATCACATCATTGCTGAGGAAAGGTAAGAAGTTTGAATGGACAGAGGAGTGTGCGACCAGTTTTGAGTAGCTCAAGCAGTGGTTGACACATGCACCGATGTTAAAGATTGAAGATCCGGATAAAGAGTTTATAGTATGTACAAATGCTTGCAAGGGAGGACTTGATGAAGTCCTTATGCAGAATGGATAGGTAGTATGATATGAGTCACGAAATTTGAATGAGCACGAGCAAAACTACCCGACACATGATCTTGAGTTGGCAACGACCATACATGTGTTGAAGATGTGGAGGCACTATCTGCTTGGTAGGAGGTTTTTATTGATGAGTGATCATAGTGGTTTGTGGTATCTATTTGACCAACTGAATTTGAGTGGAAGGCAGGCTCGGTGGTTAGCCACAATCAGTGAGTTTGACTTTGAGATTAGGTATATCAAAGGTAAAGAGAATAGGGTAGAAGATTCTCTTAGTAGGAGGATACATGTAAATCACATATCAACTATGAGCTCCTGTGGGACAAACTTACATGATAGGATCTTGCAAGCAAGTCAGCAGAATGTCAGGTATATAGAGATTGTGCACAGGTTGCAGCAGAGTACAGGTACAGGTATAAGTAGTGGTACTGGTATAGGTACAGGTACAAGTGCATGTGTAGGTGCATAGGATGTGGACTATTATCTCATGATAGATGGATTGGCTAGATTTAGCGAGATGATGTATGTGCTAAATAACAGCGAGCTCAAGAAGGTGATATTGAGGGAGTTTCATGTGAAACCATATTTAGGTCACCTAGGTTATCATAAGACACTGACAACAGTGAATAAATTCTATCATTGGCTGAATCTGAATAAAGACGTAGCAGAGTTTGTGGCTAGGTGCTTGGATTGTCAGCAGGTGAAGGCAGAATGTAAGCATCCAGGTGGACTACTACATCTGGTTGCGATTCCAGAGTGGAAATGGGAGGTCATTTCCATGGATTTTATCATAGATTTTCTCAAGACAATGATACAACATGATTCCATCATGGTAGTGGTGGACAGGTTGACAAAGGCATCACACCTCATTCTAGTGAAGTCTACATTCTCAGCTAGCTATGTAGCATAAGTATTCATTAGATACGTGGTTAGGTTGCACGATGTTCCAAATAAGATTGTGTCAGACATGGATGTAAAGTTCACTTCCAAGTTTTGGAAGGAGTTATTTGCAGGTTTGGGCACATAGTTGGCCTTTAGTACAACTTATCATCCGCAGACAGATGGACAGACAAAGAGGGTCAACAGGATATTGGAAGACATGTTGAGGATGTATGTGATGCATTAGTAGAAAATGTACGGAGAGTACCTTCTACTCATAGATTTCACTTACAAAAATGGGTACCAATCCATTTGAGGCACTGTATGGGCGTAGTTGTAATACTTGCATCAGTTGGAGTGATCCAGTTAACAAGGTGTTGATTGGACCAGGCATGTTGGTAGACATGGAGCGGGAAATGAAGTAATCAAGAAGAAACTAGAAGAAACATAGGATATGAAGAAGAGTTATATAGATCAAAGTAGGTCGTTCAAGGAGTTCCACGTTGGGGAATAGGTGTACTTGTGCATCAAACCGAAGAAGAGCTCCTTGCAGATTGGATCATGTGCCAAGATGGCACCCTAGTTTTGTGGACCTTTCAGGATTATTGAGAGGATTGGTCCAGTAGCCTATCAACTTGCACTGCCTCGGATAGTGAAAATCCATGATGTTTTCCATGTGTCATTGCTTAAGAAGTATGTTAAATATGTTGATCATGTGATTGAATGATTTGTATTGCAGGGGGAGCCAAAAGGATAATTCTAGCTAAAACCACAGTTTATTTTGCAGATAAAGATGCTCGTGCTCCGAAACCAAGAAATCGAGCAAGTTAAAGTGCAATGGAAGCACTTTGGGCCCGATGATGCTACGTGGGAGATGGAATATCAGATGTGGCCTATTTATCATTCCTTATTCATTGGTTGAGCATTTGCTTTGGTATATGTTTCGGTGATGTTTTTTATATGTACATATGTAAATGGATGTAAATATTTCCATGAGATATGTTTTAAAGCTCCAATAAGCGGTATGGGTGTCATGTCATTATGATGTTATACTTGTTATGTTGTCATGTTGGTTTTCTTCTTAACAGGATGATCATTGTAAATACTGCAAGAAGCTAAGTTATAAAGGTCAATGGGCAGTATGTTTTTCTTACAACATCCTTGTTGGTTGTAGGTGTTGTTGAATAATGAGGACGATGTTCCCCCAAGGGGAAGGGTTCTGTAACAAACCTTATGAAAAGTCCATGTAATAAAAGTAATAAAGGAAAAATAATAACTACGGTTAATGGGACACTTATTCCAAGTTGAATGTTGGGCAAAAGCATAGTGATGGGGATCACTGGTGATTAATTAATGGCTAAGGAAATTAGCAAAGGCTTTGGAAAGGAAAAGTGGCTTTTTGGCACATTTATTTATGAAAATAATGGAAATTAGGAGAAAAGGGAGGTGAAAAGTCATAGGTTGCATGTGAGGAGGAAAATGAAGGAAAATAATGGAAAATGAAGAAAATAGAGGCCTCATTAATAAACAAGACTTATGAGGATTAGTTCATAGAATTTTGTTAGTTCAATTTTGGGTCTCTCTCTCTCTCATACTCTTGGACACTTAGAGTTTCTTGGATCACTCTTGGAGTAGCATGGCATACTTGGAGTTTTGGAGCAAGAAGGAAAAGTAAGAGCAAGAAAGTGCAAGTGAACATCAAGATCAACAACTACAATGAATTTTTCTTGCGGGTTCTGTTGGATCTAAATTTGCAAGGAGTTATTTCTCTGTGATTTGGTGTCCGATCAGATCACCAGATAGAGAAAAATGAAACCAATATAACGATAGAGAAGCCCCAATCCCAAATGTTCAATCATGCAACAAACAATCAGATCTATGCTATAGAGAAATGATATCACACCTGGTATCCTCGAAGATCGGAGGAGGGTTTTGAGTTTGATGCAGATCTTGAGCTCCACTCGAGCAATCCAACGCGTCCGCACCAGATCTTTATCCCTGCACACAATCACAACCAAACAAAGACAATAGGTGATATTCCTTGGAAGATCGTTAGATCAAAAGCAATAGAAACAACCATACAAGATGCTAAACACAAATTTATGTAAGGAAAGGAACATACGTTTTCATTAATCATGAAAAACCAATACAATGTTATACCTTTGCCTCCAAGTCTCCTCTCCACAATCCGGTAGAGTTTCCCCACTATATCCAAGAAATGAGTATGAAGAGTAACATTCAAATGACAAAAGACCTCACAAGTTCACTCTAATAGGAAAATGGCAGCATAGGTTCAAGATCCAATTCTCAAAACTAACTCTCCAAAACTAGTCCGACCCTCTCGAATGATCCAGTGTAAGTAGGCATAAGAGAGGTCCCGGGAGGATGTATCTAGATGCTTAGAATAAAGAGAATTCATAGAAACTTCTAACTGATAAGCCCTGGCCAACCTGAATAGGTGACAAATCGAATTGATCTCCTAGGGACTAAGGCACTCTAGAAGTCATCCCTAGACGCTGGTATCTAAAGAGGGAAAGAATCCTTAGACGCTCTCACAAGGCAAAGTTGAGGGCATATGGGAGGCTAGATGCTTCCATAGGTTTCTATGTCAGCGTTTGGGGGTTTTTCTTGCAGGTACCATATGTTTTCCATGCTAGTTTTGGCATATGCATGTGGTTTATTGGTCATTATCTATCACTGACATGGAGGATTGCCTGGATTAATAGTGGATTTGCCTAGCCTTGCCATTTCCTGGATATCCATGGTGTTGTGGGTTCATTTCTTTGTTTTTTTGGTTGCTTCTCACGTTTCTTTTAGCTTGGGTTGAGTTACTAGTTCTTGGAATCCCTGGTTGGACAAATGCTCTAGAAGCCCTGTAATAGCTTGGGTTGAGTTACTAGTCCTGGAAGACTTGGTTGGACAAACGTTATGGAATCCTTGTAATAGCTTGGGTTGAGTTACTAATCCTGGAAGACTTGGTTGGACAAATACTCTGGAAGCCCTTGGTTGGTTGAATTACTAGGCCTGGAAGCCCTAGTTGGACAAACACTATGGAAGCCTGATGACAGATGTGGGTTGAGTTACTAGTCCTAAAAGTCTTGTTTGGAAAAAATGCTCTAGAGCCCTAGAAGGCTTGGGTAGAGACCAATCTCATGATGATTTTGTCATGTCTGACTATGAGGTGGAATCATTATTTGATGGGTTGAGGTGATTTGACATTTGGAAGCCCTCGATGGTTTTGATTGATGTGTTTTATGAGATTCCACATTCATGCTTGGAATATGGCACAAGGGTGACTGACTGAAGAGATTTTTGGCTCAACCATGTCTACGATTGAGTGGTTTGTGGAAGTCCCATAATTGGTTGGCCTTTGCATCATTAATATGGCATTATTTATCCTTATTATTTCATGAATATTATACTAGTTTATATGTGGATTATATGGTTGTTTTTCCTTGGTATTTTTGTTGCTATTATGTTGGTTATGAACATGTATTATGACAATGGTTATGTATGGTTCTCATCATGTTTTTAATTGTAAATGAATGAGCAATGTATCTCTGGCCTAATGGATGAAATTGAAGCTAATGTGTTGAGTATGAGACCGCTATGCTTAGATTTTTTGTTTACACCTGTAGATTACATATTTGTGAAATGTTTGAATAAATTCCTGCCATGGCTAGTAGGGGTCCAGTCAAGCCCTTGTTCAAGTAATTGCATTTGTATCATTGTTACATTGCTATCTTTCTGTTCTGAAGGTGTCATTTAGTTCTGGGCAGTGACCTGAGTTTTGGGCTTGAAAAAGTGGCTTAAATCCTAGGGATGTAGGCACAATACTGGGCAGAAAATTCCCTAGACACAGGCAAACCATGTTGTGGGAGCATCCAGAGCCTTGTCGACATGTGCATGCCCATATCAAGGGAGCATCTGGGAGTGTAATGGTCTAAAAACTCAGTGGGACCTAGGGGCTGGTTACCTGAGAGTTTGGGATGGTTCCTGGGAGTCTTGTCGCTGATGTGGAAGGTTTTTATGGTGTGTTTTCTTCGGTTCCACTTCCTTAAGGTAACTTAGGAGGTCGAATCATATCATAGTAACTTCTCATCACATGTTTACACTCGTTAGCTAGTTACTTGGGTAGATGTAGGAGAAGGGTGTTAAAGTAAGACAAAAATCACAAGATCATGATCATAGAAAACTTCGCCCACCCCACCTAGTTCATCTTGTACCTGAGTAAACCTAGACAAATATGGGAAGATGGGCTCATCCAAATACTCCTCAACTTCTTCTTAAGAGAAATATTCCTAGTTTCATTGGTACTCAACTTCTCCTTAAGAGAAATATTCCTAGTATCATTGGTACTCTGATACAACTTCAAGATTCTATCTTACACCCCATATGTTTTCTTCTTCTCATGGATATGAGGCACTATATGATCTTTGACCCCTTCTAGAATGATCCTCTTTGTCTTGATATCATTCTTATTATGCTGGGCCAATTGTTGGGAGTCTTGAGGTGGTGCAATCGCCTGCTTGATGTACTCTCCCACCCCATTATCTTCCATCACTACGTGATCCTCCTTTTCCAAGCTATGAAGTTTGATGCTCCCTCTAGACAGTGATCTGCTCTCAACCCTTGGTAAGCCATAACACTCCCCCTAATAGCTCTCTAAAAAAATTTCCCACTAACGGTCTTGTATTCCTTCACAAGAAATGTACTAGGCCCTCTAAAACTGCCTCTTCTAGTAGACCTAATAATCCTTCACAAGTATTCACTTAGGGATCCTTTTGAAACCTAGTAGAGATCCTCCTCAATTCTCTTAAGATGCCAAACAACCTATCCAATGTCAACTCAACACCTAGCATCCATCAATCTCAAGAGAGACAAAGACATACCAATTTCAAGACGTTATCAGCTGCCTTGAAGACTTCACAAACCTATGCATGTACTGAGGTGACCTACTCAATGGTTAGGGCTTTTGTACCTCTTGTAACTTGGGCTCTTCAACCTCCTCCACAACCTGGTATAACCTTGTCCAATCATTTGCACATATACCTTGACTAATTTTTCTTCCCTCCAATGACTTCCATGAACATTCAACCCTACAAAAAAGGTGCCATCAACTCTCTACAATTTGTTGTGACTGAGGTTCGACCTCATACAAGGAACAAAACTTTTGCAACCTTGAATTTCAGAGAGACATGTAATAAAACATGCCTAAGTTTTCTCCTTCTAGTCTCGACTAGCCTCCATCCTAACTTGGCAAATCAAATCATGAGAAAGAGACACAAACTTGACCCTTTTCTCTACTTCAAATGCTCCTATAGAATGATGTTGCCTTGATGAGATGCACTTGTGACAATCTTAATTATATTCCAAGTGCTCTGATACCAAGTAGAATTTCCACAAAAAATTGACCTGCTGATAAGAACAATCTAAAAAACACTTTCTGTTCTTACAAACACATAATTTCTCTACTCAATTTTGCAGCGGAATTAGGAACATAGATAAAACATAGTCACACAATTCAAGATACAATTTTTCTACAAGGGAACCCAACTGGAAAAACCCTCTACTTGATGAGAGTTTTATTGATATAAAAACTGAGCAATTGATCTCTTGCAAAATACTATTGTTTCAATCTGAAACATGGAAAATTTTAGGGGCCCCTTTGGGGAAATTAAGGGGTTTTAAATTTTTAGTGGGCGAATATTTTGTATCATAGTACATTTTTACAAATGGCCTCAAATAACCCACCTTGTTTTAAGGGAGAGGGTAAAAAAGATAAATTTAGCCCTTGAAATTAGGAGTTACAACCTTCGCCCTAATTTTCAAGAATAGGTTTTATTTAAGTGAATCCTATGGGCCAAATACGATATTTATAAAAGAGGTATGG